>OZ024846.1:3536953-3614947 GCA_964017145.1 Agrocybe praecox | reverse complement strand
ACACGAACATAGTGCCGCTAAAAAGTTTCTGGCTCATTTAAAATTTGTGTCGCACCTCAAGTTTGTGTCGCACATTACCCATGTACTTAGTGTCGCATCATATAATATTTTAGCTCATATACATTTTTGTACTGACATATAAATGAGATTCCCCGCAACCTAAGTCAAGTTGTAGGCACACCTAAAAAAATGTCGCTCATTTCGTTGAAGTTTGAAACAGAAACTTAAAAAGCGACCATATTTTTAAATCCGAACTGAGCATGCGAACAAGGGCCTAATTTGGGTCGCAAATGGTAAAAAGTCCAAGTTTTGGTCGCTTTTAATTTTTACCCACTTTGACCGCCATAGATCATGGCAATCGTCTCCAGCCACAAAAGAATGCCCTTATACACCAAGCAATGAAGGAATATATGAAGCGTTTCTGGGTATAAAAATCTTCTTATGTATTTGGTACATATGAGACCTATCAAATAAATGACATGTGGACAAAATAATAAAACATTGAACATGTTAACTTCATCACAATTTGTCATGAGTTTCACAACTATGTCCTGATTCCTCTGTTTGAAAGATTTCTGCGTCAAGTTTATGATACCACTTACGAAACAGGAGAATGTGAAAAAATAAATCAATTGGCATGTGATATTATTTGCTGGAGTGGGATACAGCTTGATACGAAAACAAAAGGCGCGAATATGCAGCCCAAGGAAAGACTTAGACGCTGACTAACAAATAACGCGACACCTCTAGAGAAGTTCAAAATGTCTGTGTGCACCGAGGAGAAAAGAAAACGAGGTGGGCCTTAAGGAAGAGCGCACACAGAGATGGTCATGGATGCAGAGAATTAAAGACGGCGAATGAGAGAGAAAAAGATAGACCGGAAGAGACCGAGAGATAGATAGATGAAAAGACGTAGACGCGGACTCGGAGAGCTGCGAGCGAAAGAGACGAAGAGGGCTTGAAACACGGAGAATTGGAGTGAAAAAGTGACATGAGTTTGACTGGAGGGACGTCTAGAGAAGAGGAAAATGACGGGACAAGACTCGGAGACAATTAAGAACAATCAAGAATCAAGACGAGATAAAAAATAGGCACACATGCATACAGACACATGAAAAAATTGAGAGTGGAGCGAAAATGTACGACTCGGAGAGGAAAGAACCAGAGCAAGGGGCAAGGCCACCGACGGGGGGTTCCAGGGTCCGGTGGGATCGTTATAAGCCTACACACATTCATTCGTTTATACGATGCGTCGTCATATTGCGGCACTTGAGATAGTGAAAGCTGAAGCCCAAACGATATTATTTAATCATCATCATCATCATGATATTTGCGTCAACTTTCACGGGGCCGTCGTCAACAAATGGAGGCACTACTGAAATAGATGAGGGCGATTCAATATAATACGACTTGGAGAGGAGAAGAAAGAGCGGCACCCAGAGAGATGAGAGGTTGAGCGAGTGACTGCACTACATAGAGCACAGGCGCCGACGCCGCCCAGCGCTAGTATAATGATATACATCGATCCATCCAGGGTCGAATGGAGTCATTTTTGACTAAGTGCCAGTCGCGTCATTCCCAAGCCCGATGGCGTACGTTCTTGGTGTTTTACAAGTAACATATGCTGGCGCGTTTCGTGGTGGCGATGGTGATATATATGCAGGATGTGATAAAGTCAGAGGCAGAGGCAGCCCTGACTTGGCCCTGAACGTAGCCCGGAGGCGGGTAGGGTTGACTAGATCTGACCATGGGATGTCGACATGGATAGAGCCAAGTAAGGCAGCGTTGGGCGAGCTCGGTGATGAATCGGTGGATCAGAATGAAAATGAAGATGCTAATGGATGGGCCGGGCACGGCCTGTCGAACATAGCGTGAGCGGCGGCAGGATTGAGCGCTGGTTTGGATACCTGAGCACGCAGACAGCGGGTGGTGCGAGAACGGTGACCACTCCGGAGGCCCGGCCTTCTCTGCTGACGAACCTCTGTGCCATCCATGCTATGTCATAATCTGGTTCTAACACGGAAGGCCTAGTTCTTGGTTTACGCGGCCTGTGGGGAAAACCTGGAGGATAACCGATGGCTAGTGGATCATACAACGGAAGGGGAAGAATCGAAGTCGCCAACGAGCTCAACGACGTCATCATTGGAGCTGGCGACGAGGAGTTCTCTAAACACCACGGACCACCGAGGGCACCCGCCACCGACGTCCTCAACGTCTTCCAACCCAACCCATCCAAAGAAAGTCCAAGAACGAAACGAAAAAAGGCCTACCCTCGTCATCCCTGTCCGCACGTACAACATCCGCGTCGTGCCCATCCGCGTATCGCTCGTCGGCATCCGCGTCCGCGTAGACTTGTCTAACTTGGACGTCCGTCCCCTCGGAGTGGTCGGGTGAGTGGGCAGCGTTGGACTTGCGCAATAGAGAGGTAACGCGTGTGAATGATTTTTCATCCGTTAGGGAATCTGTTGGTGAGGTCATAGTTGATAGCTATTCGTAGTTGCTGGTTTGTGGATAGGTTGAGGAGCTGGTTGAGGGAGGAAAAGCGGAAGAGGCGGAGAGGAAGAAGAGAGGGAAGCGGTGCTGGAGATGGGTAAGGGAGACGACGGCCAACTCGAGGAGTGTCCTTACTCGTCAAGTAAAACGGCACCAAACTGTACACTACGTCACCCGAAGGTGGATTGGTGGATGGAAAGAAGGCCGAAAAAGGGAAGAAGTATTCCGTTGAGTCAAAATGGAACGAGACGAAACAAAGGGAGGAAGATAGATATGGCGCAATCGTGTTCGACTTGGGCTTCCTTCTCCATCACAGCGTGTTCATGATGCGCGGCCTTCGACTTGTGAGTGCGCGAGATGTGATGCGAGGGGCTCTTTCGTACGTTAGAGAGTCTGTTGGAGAGGACATTATGTTGTTGGTTGTCGGTTGTTGCATCGGTTAGGGGATGATTTGGCGTATGCTTCGATGGGGGAGAGGAACGAGGAAGAGGGAGCAACGGAGGGAAAGTCAAAGTCGAAGTGGAGAAGGAGATGAAGTAATGGGAGACGGCGATCAAGTCGAAAAGTCCTCATTCGACTGATCTGAGCAAGGAAAAACACCATCCGCCGTGTTAATACTAGGGTATACAAAGGCAGGGAAGAACTAGATGTACGTTCAAAACACGAGATTGAGCCATCTCATAAGACCATACCTGGTTCTGCGCACACCCACCCATTGCACGTCATTTTTACCCGTGTGCATCTGCGTAGCTTGCTTAACGTGCACCGTGCACGTCTTTCTCGTTATGGTCATGACGAGGGAGAGACGTCTGCTAGGACGGAGGGAATGGAATGCACGGAACGGATAGGAAGCCAGGGAGAGCTGCCGATAAAGTCGAGGACTATCCCGGTTCATCAAAGCAAAGACCATCAACGTGTCAACGAACGGAGACCCGTACGCGACGGGAGGGAGAATCCGATGAAGGGAAGGAAGGAAGGACCTGAATATGAATATCCAAGCGAGAGTATAAGCAGTATGTTGAGTAAAGATGAAAAGAATAAAGAAAAGAACGTACCTGATAAGAGGAAGGAAGGAGGGAAAGCAAGGGTCAAGCTAAGGAATAACGGCAGATATATGGTATGTCGTTTGGTGCGTCCGTGTGTATGGACAAGGGGGATGTACAGGGATAAACTGACACTTCCGCTTAGATTGAGATCCGAACTTGGGGCGGTGAACACACTATAAGGTGGTACCGGTTAGCGCCGACTCATATGATATGATAAATACAAAAGAAATGCGGAGAGGAGCTAAAAGCTCGAAGCGCCCACTTCGCCATCCGACAAAGACAGAAGCAACGGCGTGCAACGCTTCAGCGCTCAGCTTCAGTAGTCGAGCCCAGGAAGACAGGTAGACGACAACGCATAAATATGGTGCTCGATTTCCATCCATCTCTAAGCTTAGAGCGTCCCTATTCCTCCTCGTCCTGATAGGAATATAGAAAACGTCTTCTTACGATGTAAAAAAAATCGAAGCACGAAGGACAAACCCACGAAGGGTATCTGAAAGATGAACCCCTCAAAACTCACCTAGACCATAACAAAGAAAAACCTAGCTCTATCGACTCACGACATCTTTCGTTCCATCGAGCCCGCTCGTCTCCTCGCAATCAAATTCACTGCGTTGTCGGCCTGTGTCATATCCAATGGGTGCAAAACAACACTCTTCCAAGTGGACATCGTGAAGTAGTATATCCTGCCGCTTATTTAGGTGGTTCGGGCTCGGGGCGCGTCAAGGACTCGTGGACAATGGCAGTTGTGGTTGAAAAAACGAACTGCAACCTCGACGGTTTGAATTCAGTCGCGCTGTCATGCTTACACATTTAGAGTCACGTGTTTATGATCTGGCGGATCTAATCTAATCTATGTCTATATACTGATAAAGCAGTTGGTTCGACTTCACTCTTCTTTTCATAGTTGTGAAATGAGTGCTCTGCCTTATTTTTAAAGGGAAGTTGGCACAGATTGACTCCGAGTCCTCTCCACCCAACCTTGATTTTAGATATCAGCCCGAAAACCTTCGAAAACGAGAACAACGTACATATGATTAATATGATTACTTTCTCGGCCCGCTTTTCCGCTTCTCATTTCGAAAGGCTCTCTTGACGCGCAAACAAAATCTACTCCGATCTCTTGGATTGAGCGTCCTTATCCGTGGGTGAAAGCTCAGTTGGCTGACAGGCGACGGGATAATACACTGGAATGTTCGCATTTTGTCACCTTCTGCGCTCATTAATGCCGCATGGCAGACGGGCAGTACAACGTCAACATCCACCCCCAGACCGCATATAGGTAACGAGTAAGTGAGTAAGCGTCAAGCGGCGATGAGAAAATAAGACTATGTACCACACGAGAGAGAGAGAAATGATGTGTACGGGGATTTAAAATCAGAACGGGAGGGGCCGAGGACGGGGTTGAATGAAGATCGTGATTTAATAGATTCTAGCCTTTTTCCTATCACCTCAGCAGTTGCCTGTATATATATATGGCCTCTCATTTTATTTTAAACGTCTACTGAGACTCGGATAACGGTCTGTCTCCTGAATCTATTCACATCTAATCTCCACTTTTACATCTGGATAGAACAATTGGTCATACTAGTAAGTTGTAACACATTCTCTTTTATTGATGGCTATGGTATACATACTTTGGCTGTATTTCGCTGTCATTAAATGGCAGAAAAGAGATTTCATATGCTATGGGTACCCAAATAGACGCTGCACAGCGCTTTGTGAAAAGGCTGTGTAGACGAACAGCTTTAAGATGCTTTGCCAGTGAAGATATAAATACATGCTGCGTGGCCAATGCATGGCTTGTATTTATATTTAGGGTTTCGAAGGTTTGCATCACTTTCCTTGCTCTCCCTCATCAGCTAACATCCGGGATCTGATTTGTTACTTAATCTCACATATCGACTTCGCAGTAGGGATGGAAGACAATCGGCGTGGGATCTACAATAATCCCTTTATATCTGGTAACAACAATTTCTTCGGCGGTACATACTACCAATACAATGTGGCAAGTGACGGACGAAAATGTGAGTAATGAAGATTCAAGGTAAATGCTACCGCGGGAATCTAACTATTCGTAGCATCATTCGACATCCTGAGGGAGGCTACGGCACCTAACGCATTTCACGATTCTAATTCCCAATTTGACCGTCCTAAATGCTATCCAAACACCCGTATCGCTGTGTTGAGGAGAATCATGAACTGGGCGCGACGTTGTGACAGGGAAACATGGGACAAATACATCATGTGGCTGACCGGCGCAGCAGGAGCGGGAAAATCAGCCATCACGCAATCGTTCATCGAGATGTGTCTACTCAACGATCTGGTTCTTGCGACTTTCATCTTTTGGAGATCAGATGGAACGAGGAATCACACAGGCGCGTTCGTTGCAACGATCGCATACCAAATTTATTATGCAATTCCGGCCACCCAAAAGGAAATCCTCTCCGTTATCGATGCAGATCCCTTGGTTTTGCGAAGGAACTGGAGCATCAGTTCACCCAACTAGTGATGAAGCCACTTTACAATGTATGCTATTCCGGTGTTTCATCACCTTTGGGGTCCTGGCGTGTCATTGTCATAGATGGTCTCGACGAATGTGGTGACGGGGTTATGCAGGCTAGGATTCTGAACATGATAGCGCGCGCAATTCGAACATTCGACCTACCCATTCTATTTCTCATCGCCAGTCGCCCTGAACATGCGATCAACCTCGCATTTAGGTCGAATGAAATGGACAGGATCTTTGTACGACTTTACCTTGACGACACATTCCATCCCGACGACGACATTTGCACATTTCTCAGAGACGGCTTTGAGGAAATCAAAAAGAGTCATCCATTTAAATCTCTAATCCCTGCTTCTTGGCCATCCAACGAAATTCTGAACGAAATTGTCAGAAAATCGTCAGGGCAATTCATTTATGCGGCAACGGTGCTTCGTTACCTCCAATCTATCAGGCATCGGCCCGATCACCAACTCGATGTGGTGAATAACCTACGACCGGCTCGAGGTGACTTACCCTTTGCGCAATTGGATGCGCTATATTCAATGATCCTCAATTCCGCTAGAGATACAGAGTGCGTTCTATATATGCTCGGTATCATCTCACATCGCGTATTCGAAGAAGACAGTGATTTTGATATATCTTCATTTATGTCCTTGGAACCAGGGGAGCTCGAAATTTTGGTCTGTGATCTAGGGGCCATTGTCTCTGTTAAGAAGGTTTCCTCCCGGTGGCTTGGAAATGAGTTGGAGGTTGTAAAAATTCTGCACACTTCACTTCATGACTTTCTTCTCGACGCCGCGAGGTCCGGAGCTTATTTCCTCGACATTGATACGTACAGATCAGAGTATATTGCAAATATAATTCAATATTTGATCACAGGTAAGTGTGTTCCCAGAAAGGTTGATGATCTCAAACTCAATTCTCCCAGATCCGAGGCGCAATGAAATTTCCACGTTTGAGGACTTCATTACAAGGGAACTTCCGCTATGCCAGAGCTCTACTTCGCTTATAAATATCGCTGAGAAGTTTTTGTTTGTCGACCCTATATTGATTGAAACAGAAGGCCACAAGAAGAGTATAGATTATAGGACATATCCTATGGACCTCCGAAGATTTGTGTTTTGGTTCTGGCTTCCATTTTGTGCACGCATGGTAAGGAAAAAATCTTTATTTGATGTTAATATGCTTAAATTTCCTCACAGGCTCCTTTGGATGAGTGCTGGGCCATAATAGAGAAAAAGCATCAAAGATATTTGGAACAAATATTTATAAATGAACTACCTCACTATTACAAGGACAACGAGGGAATCCTGTTCTTATGTGTTGCATGTCACCTGGGGAGTGACATGTGCGTACCAATCCTTTCCGACAATCGACAATCCATTGGGAGAATAAGCGACTATGATATGCTCTATCTATTTGAATCCTTTGCTCTCGAAGACGGAAAAGCTCATCATCTTCGGAATTTTGTGCGCTTTCTACAGCACCCAGACCAGTCAGACAACTACCCTATAGATCCTTCTGCCTACGCAAAGGCAGCATTACATTGTGTAAAGCAGAGTTGGAATTCTGGATACGCGGACGAAGATAAGATGTTGGACGCACTTACCTTTCACAATGGCCAATGGACATTGAATGACACTACCTCAGACTATGACGGTAGAATGAACTTTCTACTTCTCGGCTATATGGTCTTCCTCCTTCCTCGAGCTGGGTTTTCTAAAAGACTCGTTCAACGGTGTGAAGAGCACATGGAGAAACCTTTCGGAGGGCTCAGAATGAATACATTTCCCAGGCGCGAAGCTCTCGTACGTCAAGAGATGAAAAATTACCTGGACCGAGTTCGATCTTAGGAGGGCAACGGATATGATTTTCGTACTATAGACCCATGTACGTACTAGAAAATCCTCGGAAGTAAGCACACCCAGCTACATAACGTATTTGAATGTTAAAGTAAGTTCTCTGGAACCTCGTATACTATCCTTCCATCAACTGTCATGAATTTCTTGCAATTCAATTTGTTTTTTACCGGACAATCCCGGCGAGTCGTTGCATACATGGAAATTGGAAGTTTGAAGTTCGAAGCTTGAAGACTGAACTGGTAAAGAGAATCAAGAATAAAAGTGTTGCAATGCATTGCTTGAATGGGGAACAACTAAACATAAAGTAAGTGTAAATTGACGATGAGGAGTGGTGATAAGAGAAGGGAGTATAAGTACGAGAGGGGGTAAGAAGATCGGTGCGAGGGGAATGGGAATGGATTCAAATGAGATGTGAATACCGAGAAAGCCGCCATGGCAAGGGAGGGAGATTGAAATAGATGGAAAGGGAAACGGAGGGTGGCCGCACAGAAATAAGGAAACACGAGGAGAGTGAGTGGGTGTGCGCCGCGCTGGATATGGAGAGTATTTTATAAGGAAAAGGAAGAATACCAAAACGTAGCATAGGAAGGAATGAAATGAGGTGATATGACACGTATGTACTTGTGCTTAGGGCTGAAAATGACGGAGCTCAGCAGAGGATGATGCTGATAGTGCGTGAAGCGTGAAGTCTTACTGTGGTTATACGGAGCCTTGGAACATGCATGCGCGGGTAGATCCAAGTGGTCGTTTGAGCAGGTCCAGAGAGCGTACTTGGTGTTTTGGATTTTGAGGTCACAGGGGCAAGGGAGGGTGGTCGCATGTCGAACGTCTCGACGAGGATGGTGAAGGTTCCAGACGGGAGATATAGACATAGACTAGCGGGGGAAGAAGGACCGAGAATAAAGATAATTATATCTTTGAAGGCAAGGACGACGACGACGCCAGCGTGGACGTTCTTGGTAGTAGTTCCTGTTGATGTTGATGATAATGGTGGCATTGACCGAGAAGTAAGAACAAACAAGTAGTGGGCGCAAGAGTTAAGTTGATACACCGACGTCCGCCTCCGCGTTAAACGTGAGCCTGTAGGCCTGAGTATGGCTGAGCAGATTGGAGGGAAATAAGTGGTTGTGATGACGGTGGGGACGGCGAGTCGTGATCCCGACAGAGAGTAGGGAAATTTGCATCACCCCAAATCCAATGGCGCACGTCCTCTGTACGCACGTAGCATCGGTGCTCATACTCAGCGGATTGGTGATGGGCACATCCGTCGCGGTGATACGCATAGACATACGTGTACGGTATGCTGGTGCAAGAAGAGAGAAGAGACCAACGAAAATAAAGGAAGGAACGGAGGGATGGAAAGGAAGATATATAAATACACTTTTGGTACATACATATACAGCGAGGTTGAATATCGTTTCCATCCATCCCTATATAACAGAAGTCAAGCCAGCGTAAACGAACGCGCGAGAAGGGATCAAAGAAGAAAGAAAAAATACGGAAGGAATAAAGATAATTATATCAATCCTTTTTCTAGTGTGGTGTCAACGTTTGTTTCGAGCGCGGAGAGCCAAGCGTTCGTTGTGTTTGTGTTCGTGAAGGTGGTACAGTCCTTCGGGGGGTCTTAACAACGAGATGACGGGAAAAAACGAATGCCACAGCAACGAGACTCGCGAAGGACAATGAGGCCTGAGGGCTAACCGGGAGCATGTGGTCCGGTAGGGTCCGGGGGAGAGCGATACCCTAGACGATGTAGATTTGCATGCTCGCTGGGGCGATTATGGCGCCGATGAGCCACACGAAGCTGAGAGAAAGGGAGGTTAGTGAGTGAGAAGGAGGGCAGAGCTGGTGAAATGGGTAAATCAACGAGTAGGACGCAGATGCACAATGTCATCATTGGAGCTGACGTCGATAAGAACGTCAAACACCACGGACCACCGAGGGTATCCGCCATCACCACCATCGACGTCCTCGTCGACTTCCATCCCATCCAAAACCACAGAACAAGAATAATAAACGCAGTAAATATTCTTCCTCTCGGGCATACGTCCTCCTTCGTCATCTCCATCCGCACGTACAACATCCGCGTCGTACACATCGTACCCATCTGCGTAGACTTGTTTGACTTCCACATCCTTCTCTCCGGTTTGATTCAGTGTTTTCAATTTGTATGTCAGCGAAGTGGCGTGTCCAAAGGATTTTTGGTCCATTAGGGATGTCGTTGATGAGGACATTGTGTGTTATGGAGGAGTAGTTAGGTAAAGGGAAATGGGGAGAGAAAGAAGGAAAAGAAGTGGTTAGCTCCTGTCCGGTGTACGCCCTCCATTGTCATCCGAATCGAAAGGAAGGTGGTATCGATATCGCTTTCTTCTCAAACTTCCTAAATGCGGACCCCCTCAAACCGTCCTGTCCAACCTCACTAACTCTCCCCAACTCATACCCTCCAATCTTCGGGAACACCGTCCAGAACACACCGCAAGGGTGCAATACAATGAACTTTCATAAATTTCCGATCCGTCGGGGGGCCTCAACAGCGGGACGACGAACAAATCGTGATAATGTGAAAAGGTTCGGGTAAGGTACCCGCGCTTGCGGAATTGGAGAGCCTGGGACGGGTCATTGATGATGATGTTGAAACTCGGGCATGTGGTAACGGAGTATCAAGACAGGTTTGATAGAAATACTGGATGGGAACAGAGAGAGGTGCGGTGGAGGGAGGAGCGAAACGCGGAATGAAGACAATTATGTACGTTTTTCTTGCCTTTGGAACGTTGCAACGTCGGCGTATGGAAGCGCAGATGAGGACGACGACAAGAAAAGCCCACATGATGCTGCTTTTGGCCAGAGGCAGGCGCGAAGAGGTGCCATTGATGAGCCTCCGTTAAGCGTGAGCGTGGAGGGTCGCTGTTCAATGGAAGAACAGGGTAGGGAGAGGATAGATAGCGATGAAGGTGGGCTTGCCAAGATATCAAGGAAGGTTGAATCACGAAGAAGAGGGGGGAAGACACGACGGTCAAACGAGGACGGAAGGAAGGTCGACATATATGCGTCTGCCATCTCGAATGAAAGGGGTACCGATGGGGGATTTTGGACTAAACACCACCCAATCACAACCACCCACAACGACTTTCTTTCATCTTCGCACCTATCAATGTAAAACATGACTCCAATTCAAGCTTGGGATACGACAGAGGACGTACCTTCAACGAAGAGGGGTCATAGATTCACAACCGCGCTTGCCCTGCAGACGGTGCGTTTGCCAGCACGGTTTTGATGTTCAAAGGGCTGATGTGGGGCCAGATGACCTGTGCGCATGGGGATTGTCAGAGAAGGTCTTAACCTTAGAAAACGAGAACGGTGCAAAGGAGAGGAAGAGCGGAGAGGATGTGCGGAGAGGATGTGGAACGAAAATAAAAACGCCAACTTACATTACTAGTGCTTGTCCGTCACTGAGCGCGTGAAGAATTTTGGATGTGTTCGTAAATGGAACGCCAGTATGGTGAGATATATGTTGGTCTCGATGAGTACATGGCTAGAGTGACGAGAGGGAATTGATTGTTGAGGGAAAGAAACCCAAGGGACGCGTAAACCAGAAAGCAAACCCCCTAACACTGACGGCCAAATATAGATAAATTCCCATATGTAGCCGATTCTGTGCCGGCCCCCATCGGAGTCGTATCGAAGCTGTCGGAGTTTGATATCTGAATTTATCAGCACCAACCCAAATAAGTGCAATACCCCTGCTCCTACGGCATCTCTTTGTCTAGTGATAATAAGAGGATGTGTCGCATGAGAAAGAGAAGAAGAACGTTCCCGGGACTGATTAGGAGGCTCACGAAGATAACGGGAGGAAGGCAAAGACATAAGATAAGACAACACAACACAGACCGTGGCATCGGACGGGACGATACCAGTAACTAGCCGAATTCATGTAAGTACATGAAACACATAAAATGAACACAAACGACCAACACATAGAAGAAAATTAGCGCATAAATGTCCAGAATAGACCATCAACGCGAGTCGTGCCTCGGGCATCAAGTATCGGGTATACATCATACATCGTGCACTGGGACTGAACCTGGATCTGGAGGTGCCGGTGTTAGTGGTACATGCCCGATGTTTGTAGGAGACTCGCAGAATTCACGTCAAATCTAGTAATCGAAAACGACGGTAGAGTCACAGATGAGGAAACAGGACATAAACTCACAAACAAAAGAGCGGCAGTATCGTACTGAGGAAACAGAAGGTTGATGATGGGAGTATGGAGAATGCATTGAGAGAGAAAGAGGAAGACAGGGTAAGGGCATAGCATCTCTTGCATTAAATAAGAATGGTTATGCACTAGGGACAGAAAAGCTCATCGTAAAGCGGAGAGGGACAAGGGGGAGAACGTGCTAACGGGACAAAGAAGAAGAAGAAAACGAGACAAGGGCCTGAACAGAAAAACATTTTGGATGGTACCTCCCACATATATGGATGTCTATGAGAAGAGGCGATGGAGTGAAGACGAGGTGCAGTACTGTTTTAAACGTGTGTGCTTGGAATACCTAGTCGGCCACCGGCGCATGAAGGTGCATGAAACGAACACCATTACGGCGAGATATTCATTAGCCTCGGCGAATACATAGCTGAAGTACGTGAAAGTTGACGTTGAACGTCAAGGGGGGAGCGAAAGGGATCCGTAAACCACATGGCACAAAGCAAACCCCCTAATAATCAAATATGGATCAATTGCCTGAGCCGAGATCGTGCCGTGAGCAAATGGATCTGTCCACGGAGTTCAATATTTTATATTTATCAACACACTCGGAATACAAGGCTCAGCGCTCAGCGCTCATGTTCCAACTTTGTGGAGTGACTATGCCGGCTGTGACTTATATGCTGTGTCTCTTTCTCCTATTTGCTTGAAGGTCTACTGCAACCACTGACACCACGTCTTTTCCAACTAAAAACTACACGACACAGCCCACAGGTATTCCACTACTCAATTTTGATATGATGAATGATTGTGTGGCCCCATATAGTACATAACAGACGTTTATGCTCCTCTCTGTACGTCTATGTCGTCCTCTTGAATCCTATACAAGAGTCGAGCTATGTGTTGTCCTTACAATTCACAGTGGTATCTATTGCCCTACACATATTCTCAACAGGCCTCGAATGCTAGAACGGAGTCCAGACCGAGTTAATAATCTCCTAGCTTGGTCACTTGGAAAGCTGTTCTTTGACGAATAGATAAAGTGGTTATCTTCAGACTTTCTTCAAAAACGTCGTGATAGGCAAGCACAGCACCGTGTGACGACTCGGAGGCTGTGTCATCAAACAGTTCAGTTCACACGGTTGTGAAGGCTTAAATATTTGAGATTTGAGGGGAGTGCATCGATGCACTGCAAGTGTTTTCCCTCCTTTCCTCATTATATTTCTTCCTGCTTTCCCCTCGTATCATTTATTTGCCCTCTGGATGGCAGACCGTAATCGACATATTATCAAAAATCAATCCCTGATATCTGGGCGAAACGTGTTTGTGGCCGGGGGCACATTTACTCAAGTGGCCAGCGATGGACGAAAATGTGAATATAAACATTAAATATACTCCTTGAATGTTGACAACCCAACCATATGTAGCGTCATTTGACATACTGAGGGAGGCGACTGCACCGCACGCTTTTCACGATTCGAATGCCCAGTTTGACCGCCCAAAATGCCATCCGAATACGCGCATCGCTGTGCTGAGGAAAATCATGAAATGGGTCCAACGTTGTGACAGGGAAACATGGGACAAATACATCATGTGGCTCACTGGTGCAGCAGGAGCAGGCAAATCAGCTATCACGCAAACATTCATTGAGATGTGTCTTCTTAACGAACTAGTTCTTGCGACATTTATTTTTTGGAGATCTGATGGAACGAGGAACCACGCAGGCGCATTCGTTGCAACGATCGCATACCAAATTTATCATGCAATTCCGGCCGCCCAAAAGGACATTCTCTCTGCAATCGACGCGGACCCCTTGATTCTGACGAAGGGTCTCGAGCATCAGTTCAGCCATCTAGTGATGAAGCCACTTTACAATGTATGCTATTCCAATGTTTCATCACCTTTGGGGTCCTGGCGTGTCATTGTCATAGACGGTCTTGACGAATGTGGTGGCGGGGTTATGCAGGCTAGGATTCTGAACATGATAGCAGATGCAATTAGAACATTCGACCTACCCATCTTATTTCTCATCGCCAGTCGCCCAGAACATGCAATCAACCTCGCATTTATGTCTAACGAAATGGGAGGGCTATTTTCACGACTTTACCTTGACGACGTATTCCATCCCGATGACGACATTCGCCTTTTTCTCAGAGATGGTTTTGAGAGAATCAAAACCTACCATCCATTTAATTATATAATCCCTGCTTCTTGGCCATCCGGCGAAATTCTGGAAGAAATTGTCAGAAAGTCGTCTGGGCAATTTATTTATGCGGCAACGGTACTTCGCTATTGTGAATCCACCAGGCATCGACCCGACCACCGTCTCGATGTGGTGAATAATCTACGACCGGCAAAAGGTGACCTCCCCTTTGCGCAGCTGGATGCGCTATATACAATGATCCTCAACTCCGCCGCAGATAAAGAGCGTATTCTATATATGCTTAGTATCATCTCCCACAGCGTATTCATGTATGGCCCAAACTTCGACATCTCTTCATTTATGTCGTTGGAACCAGGGGAACTCGAGATTTTGGTCTGTGATGTAAGGGCCATTGTCTCTATCGAGAAGGTTTTCTTTAAGCGGTTGGACAGGGACGTGGAGGTTGTGAAAATCCTACACACTTCACTTCATGACTTCCTACTCGACCCCGTGAGGTCCGAAGACCATTTCCTCGACATTGACACCTACAGATCAGAGCATATTGCAAATATATTTCAATATGTGATCAAAGGTAAGAGTGTTCCCAGAAATTGCCATATTGAGTGACATCTTAAACTAAACTCTCCCAGATCCTGTGCGCAATATAATTGCCACCTTTGAGAATTTCATTGGCCAGGAACTTCCGCTTTGCCAGAACTCAACTTCGTTAATCAACAGTGCTGAAAACTTTTTATTTCTCGACCCTATATCGAAGGAAATTGAAGCCCACAAGAGCAATGTGAATTATAACACAAATTGTATGGACCTCCGAAAGTTTGTATTTTGGATCTGGCTTCCATTCTGTGCACGCATGGTAAGAAAAAAAATTCATTTTATGTTAATATCCTTATCCTTAAATTTCTGCGCAGGCTCTTTTTCATGAACGCTGGGCCATAATAGAGAAACAACATCAAGAATATGTGGAACAGCTATATTTGTATCAGCTACCGCACTATTACGAGGACGACGAGGCTATCCTACTCTTATGTGTTGCATGTCACTTGGGGAGTGATATGTGTGTACCAATTTTTCCTGGCAATCGACTGTCATTCGGCAGAACCAACCGTTATGATATGCTCTATTTATTTAAATCCTTTGCGCTCGAACACGGAAGAGCTCACTCTTTTCGGCATTTTATGCGCTTTCTACAGCACCCAGACCAATCAGACAGATACACAATAGGTCCTTCCGCCTACGCAAAGGCAGTCCTATGCTGTATACAGGCGCTTGGAAAATTTTCTTCACTATACCCGCGAGAAGACTACATGTATAACTCCCTCACTCTTCGAAATGGAAGATGGTCCTTCAAGGACAGTAACCCGGACTCCGCCGGATATTACGGAGAGTATCAATGCTTTCTTTACCTTGGTTACATGATCTTCTTCCTTCCTCGCGCTGTATTCTCTAAACCACTCGTTCAACACTGCCAACATCAAACCTTCCTCAGCGTGAAGCTGAGCAGCACATTTCCCATCCGCACAGCTCTCGTACGACAAGAGATGAGGAATTACTTGGAGCGAGTTCGAGCTGGCAGTGTGCCAGGAAGTCCGCAGTGACAGAGCAGGGAAATGGAGATCACTTTCTACATGGACCCGTGTACGTACAATAATGTTTTCGCAATCAAGCAGACGCAGCTAAGATATTTGAGATTTAGCTCATGATATAGGATATGTATTCAGTTGTACAACGGAGAAAACCCCAATACATCTATCCACTCGAAATATTGTTTGAATTAATATTTTTTTAAATGCGAATGAAATGGCAGCATGAAAGAGAACGGAGAAGGAATAGAAAGTAATGAAAAATATATAGAGAAAGACAACAGAATCCTCCAATGTCAATTAAGACATGTATAGGTATGATGCCAGAATTTAGAAGCTTCCAGCCAGAAGAAGATCATTTTGTTCGTCAATGATGGTCGCATTCGCAATAAAATACATTCAGAAGGGAGCAGCGTTGTGAAAAGCATCTTCCAGGAAGATAGACGTAGATGTATGAGGGGAAATAGACATGAAGAGAAGCAGGAGAAGAATGAGAGAGAAAAGAGAGAGTAGCGATTGGAAAGAAAAAATAAATGAGATTGAATTGGTTCAATTAGCAGGATTGGCAACGAACATGTCAACGTTCGACGTGAATGTGGGTGTAGAGACTGTGGGTTTGATATCGAGACTCGAAGAGGACAGGGCTACAGGAAAGGTAGGGAGGCGACGATAAGGGCCAACAGGGAGCATCGTATCAGTGTGAATAGTTCTGGCTAGTGTGCTCGCGCTTGTGAACTTGGAGGGCATTGGATGGATCGCCGTTGATATCATTGAAGAAACAAGATGGCAAATATAAGAGTGGTTGATAAGCCGGATGCAAGAAGAGAGTGAGAAGCGTGTTGATTAAGCAAGAATGAGGATGGCGATGATGAAAGCCTGGTCCTTTACGATGTTTGGAGTGATGGTGGTTTTGAAGAGAAACAGGTGCGAAGCCTATGAGAGATAGGCATGCAAAAGGTATCATTCAAATGGATATACAGGCCACGATTTGCCTTCAATGTGAGTGCGGAAGTCTGAGCAGAAGGGAGCACCGAGGGAAAGGAGAGATAGGGATGTAACAAGATTAGGATACCGACGACAATGAAGGGAAGCGCGCCGAGTTCCAATGAGGGCGGGAGGTTGGTCGTATACGGCTCTGTGAGTGGATTTGAAAGACCCAACGAGGATGGTGGAGATGCGTAGACGCATGAGCTGAGAAAGCTCAGTTTCCTTTGATGGTCATGGTGGTGGTGGTGGTGGTGGCGAGAGGGGTGTAGGTTTATCGACATACCAACGTCCGCGTCCACATTCAACGTGGGTTGATGAGAAAAAAAAGGTTATGAGGGTACCAGATGAAATCATTGAGGGTCAAGGATTAAGTCCCTAAATAAATTTCAGCGCGTCCTGCTGTGAATATGAGGGTAAAAGTATGGAATTTGAAGAATGGACTGGAGGAGAGAAAAAAAGATGAGATGAGATGACAAGAAGCGAGAACTAGCGTATTGCATAAATTGCGTCCCAAGACTTCTAGTTATGCAGAAAAGTAAGATTATGTATGACTAAGTAAGGATAAAATGAGGATATGAGTAGGGAAGATATATTATCGTCTAGAAAGAAGGGAGTGACATGGGATAAGGGGGGAATAGTGGGTAGTCATGACGGTAACGACATCGGGAAGACGAAGACGAGAGAACATGCATGGGAAGGTTATATCGTTTCACGTTTCCGTCGTCTCGGGGAAGAAAGGGAGCAGGGATATATCGTTGATACTTTACCTCAAGTTATGGTGGTGGTAAGTATAGCGTTCGTTTTGAAGGTGTCGATAGGATCGCAAACCATAGACGAATTGAGACGTCGATGGGCGATGACGCGAACGTCGAAAATATGCAACCCACCGACCTTCCCGCCAATCTCGCAAGTATTCCCCATTTCAATGCGTCTTCTCCAACCTCACTATCCCTCCTCAACTCATATCCCCAAGCCCATCGTGTCGCTCAACCTGCGCAGCGAGGATGATTTAGTCCCCGAATACCAAGGAATTCCCTGCGGCCCAAGCTAGTAGGATAGCATTTCGGTCGAACTTGCACGAGACGAGGAAGCGAGGGTATAGGAAGAGAATGGTGCGACAATGGCCAGAGAACGATGAAAAATAATAAAAAATAACCAAGTCCGCTGATTAACTAAGACGCATCAAGTGCGTGGGAATGCGCACTTGGGTACGCGTTGAAACACCGCGTTTGTGGGATTTCCAGGTGTACGCTGGGTGCGTACCCTACAGTAGACTTGCATGCCTGCGGCGGTGATTATGGCGCCGATGAACCACATGAACCTGGTTGAAAGCGGGTTAGTGGGTAGGAAGGAGAGGAGGAGGGAGACGTACAGCAATAAACCGACAATTCCGCTTGAGTTGTGGATAGAACTTAGAGTGGAAAGTACACTGAAGGAGGGTGCTTAGGGTCATACGATGGAATGGGAAGAATCGAAGTCGACAAGCTCAACATAGATGGACGACGTCATCGTTGGAGCTGACCCATCGACGTCCTCAACGCCTTCTAACCCAAAACATCCAAAACATCAAGCTCCAAGAACGAAATGAAAAAACCTCAAACGAAAGAAGAAAACTCACCGTCCCCATAATTCTATTAAAAATGATAAACAACGCGCTAAACAGCCCATTAATCGCATCGTATCGATCTGCGTATCCTCCATCTGCGTGTCGTTCGTCGGCATCCGCGTCCGCGCAGACTTGTTTAACTCGGACGACCTTCTCCTTGGAGGGGTCGTGAGTGGGTAGCCTTGGACTTGTGCGTGAGAGAGGTAACGTGTGTTGGTAATCTTTCGTTCGTTAAGGAGTTTGTTGGGAAGGGCATCGTTGATTTACAGCCTGTATGTTGGTGGCTGGGTTGGTAGTTGAGGAACTGGGAATGAGAAGTGGAAATAAGCGAGTGATGAAGGGGGTGGAAGTGGTGTGGGGAGGAGGAACATGACGACATAGGCGAGAAACCTCGTCAAAGAAAAGCTAAAAGAGGAAAAGAACTACCAAAGCGTACGGTACACTACCCGAAAGGTGGATGGATGGATGGATGGACGAAAGGGCGACGAGGGGAAAAGGAAGGAAGGAAGGACCTCTATCAACAAGCGTATAAGTACTCCGTTGAGTCAAGATGAAGCGAGACGAAACGAAGGGAGCGTACTTGTGAGTGTATGTAGGCGGGGGTGAGGACGACAATGACGAAAGCCCAGCCGTTTGTGAGAGTGCTCGTCGCCTTTTTGTGTGCCAACGTCTGCCGTTTCCAACGAGGGTGTGGAATACTGAAAGGCTCTGAGGGTATGGAGAGCAATGGAGATATGATGAAGACGCTGGAAATAATCAGATTGTCGAGGGCGGGGTGTGGATCCAAACGAAGAGGAGGAAAAGCGCACAATTGCCGAACGAGGACACAAGGGAGGTTGTATGTATGTTTGTTGCTGACAGGGGCACCAATGCCTCTATAACATATCTTTTTTCCATGGAAGGGGATGATACTTCGTAGCCTCCTTTGTCCACGCAACCCAATCTAAGTTCCCCCAGGCTCAAACATCGCCCAACTACCCAGAGCAAATCTCGACCGCTTTATATTTTCCCTCTGGTGTTCGCGCCTATCCAAGTAGAAAAATTCGACTTCAATTCGTATACAGGGAATAAAGGAGGACGTACGAGCAACAAAAAGAGATCACATTCACTCGTGCGGGTGCCGTTGGGGGTTCATAACGGCGGAGAGTGCATAGTTGGCGTTGGAAAAGCTAATGAAGAACCAAATACCCTGTGCACAGTCAGAATGTAATCAATACACCTTACGCAAAGACGTGTCAAAGGAGGCCCAAAGAGGGCCTAAGAAGAGAGAACGTTGGAGCAGTCCAGTATGCAGCTGTATGGCGTAGCTGGGCTCGGAAGCGCGTCGAGCAGCCTCGCACGATGGCAGTAATGGGAAAAGGATGATGTGGATTCGGCTATGTACGCGTCGGGGTGAGAAAATAAACATCCGGAGACGAATACCAGCGTCAACCAGTACATAGACGGAATAAAAAGAGAGATGTGAACGTCGAGGGGGAATAAGCGAAAGGGAGTCGTGAGCCAGCAAGCCAACCCCCTAACACCCAAATATAGAAAAATTGCACAGCCGACGTCGTGCCGTCTCCTGTCGGAGCTTTGCGTTCTAAATTTATCAACACCGACTCCTTCGTCAACTAACCGGGCCGGCTTTTTCCTCTCAAGGCATTCTCTTTTATTCATGGCTGTGGTACGCATGCTCTGGCTGTACTCCTCCGTTATTAAATTGCGGCGCAGAGAGTTCATATGTTACGGGTATCCAAATATACAGCACAGCGCCTTATAAAAGGCTGTGTCAACGAACAACTTTAAGACACTTTGGCAGTCAAGATATAAATACATACTACATAGCCACTGATGCATAGCTTGTATGTATATTTAGGGCTTCCAGGGTTTGAATGACAGCTGCTGGGGTTTGTTCCTCTCTTTCCCTCATCAGCGAGCATCCAGGATCCGACTTGTTGCTTTTCTCTCGAATCTCGGTTTCGCAGTAGGGATGGACGATAATTGGCGCGTTATCACCAATAACAATAATCCCCTTATATCTGGCCAGAACATTTTCGTGGCCGGCGGTACATTTAGCCAGCATAATGTGGCGGGTGAGGGAGAAAAATGCAAGTAATGAAGATTAAACGCACATGCTATGGATCTAACTATCTGTAGGGTCTTTAAGGATTCTGAGGGAAGCTACAGCACCAAACGCTTTTCACGATTCGAATGCCGAGTACGACCGCCCAAAATGCCATTCGAATACCCGCAAAGCCGTCCTGGAGAAGATCAAGAACTGGGCTCAACGTTGTGACAGGGAAACATGGGACAAATACATCATGTGGCTAACCGGCGCTGCAGGAGCGGGAAAATCAGTCATCACAAAATCATTCATTGAAACGTGTCTTCTCAACAAGCTCCTTCTCGCGACTTTCATATTTTGGAGAGCTGATGGAACGAGGAACGACGCAGAAGCGTTCGTGGCAACGATCGCGTACCAGATCTGTTGCAAAATTCCGGCCGCTCAAGCCGAGATACTCTCCACTATTGAGGCGGACCCTTTGATTTTGACGAAGGCATTGGAACATCAGTTTAAACAACTGGTGATCAATCCCCTTCAGAATGTTCACTATTCGGCAGTTTCATCACCTTTGGGGTCCTGGCAGCTTGTTGTTATAGATGGCCTCGACGAATGTGGTAACGGGGTTTTGCAGGCCAAGATTCTGCGCATGATAGCAGACGCAATCCGAACATTTAAACTACCCATTCTATTTCTCATCGCCAGTCGCCCTGAAAATGAGATCAATCTCGCATTCAGATCCAAGAAAAAGGAAGGGCTATTTTCACGACTTTATCTTGATGACACGTTCCATCCTGACGACGACATTCGCAGATTTCTCAGAGACGGTTTCGAGGAAATTAAGACCAGCCACCCATTTAAATCTCAAATCCCTGCTTCTTGGCCATCCGACGAAATTCTGGAATAAATCGTCAGAAAATCATCCGGCCAATTAATTTATGCTGTAACCGTATTTCGCTATTGTGAATCCACCAGGCATCGCCCCGATCACCGTCTCGATGTGGTGAATAACCTACGACCAGCGAAATTTGACTTACCCTTTGCGCAATTGGATATGCTGTATACAATGGTCCTTAATTCCGCCGCAGATAAAGAGCGTGTCCTATATATTCTCAGTATCATCTCACATGGTGTATTCAATGATGGCTATAAAGTCAACATACCTTCATTTATGTCGTTGGAACCAGAGGAGCTCGAGATTTTGGTTTGTGATCTAGGTGCCATTGTATCTGTTGAGAAGTCTAGCTGGTCGGACAGGAACGTGGAGGTGAAAATCCTACACAATTCACTTCATAACTTCCTTCTTGACCCCGTGAGCTCTGCAGATTATTTCCTTGATATTGGTGCCTACAGATCAGAGCATATTGCAAATATAATTCGATGGGTGATTAAAGGTAAGACTGTTCCCACAAGATTTTAAACATCTCTAACTAAATTCTCCCAGACCTCAGGTTCAATCCAATCAAAATCTTTGGGAAATTCATCAGAAGGGAATTTCCGCTATGCCAGAGCTCAACTTCGCTAATCAATATTGCTGACAAGTTTTTATTTCTTGGCCCTATATCCAAAGAAATAGAAGCCTACAAGACAAACTGGTATCCTAATGATGATCATATGGACCTCCGAAAATTTGTATTTTGGTTCTGGCTTCCATTCTGTCCGCGCATGGTAAGGAAAAATCTTCATTTGATGTTAATATCCTTACATTTCCACGTAGGCCCCTTTGGATGAGCGCTGGGCTATAATAGAGAAGAAGCATCAAGAATATATCGAACGGCTATTTGTGTCTCAGCTGCCTTACTATTACGAGAACGACGCAGCGATCCTGCTCTTATGCGTCGCATGTCACCTGGGGAATGACATGTATGTACCAATTGTTCCCGACGGGCAAAAAGACATTGGGATAGAAGATGATGCGCTCTTTCTATTTCAATCCTTTTCTCTCAAAGACGGAAAATTTCATTATTTTCGGCACTTTATGCGCTTTCTACAGCATCCAGACCAATCAAATAACTACCCTATAGGTCCTAATGCCTACGCAAAGGCAGCCTTATACTGTTTAAAGCAGCCCCTATATATTCTGACCCCGCGCGAAGAAAGGGTACTGACCTTTGACAATGGTCAATGGACATACAACGACACCACCCCATACAATACGAACAGCGAGATCAGCGCGAAATTTCTGCTTCTCCATTATCTAGTCTTTTTCCTTCCTCGAGCTGGATTTTCTCAACAACTTGTTCAACAATGTAGAGATAAAAGAATGTGGAAAATTTTTACATCTGGTATGCGGAAAGATCTGATTCAGCAAGAGATGAAGAATTACCTGGACCGGGTTCAATCTTAGCAGGGCAGCGAACATAATTTCCTGCATAGATACATGTACGTACAATAAAATCCTTGGAAGTAAAAACACCCAGCTAACAATTTAGACGTTAAAGTCCAGAAATCAATTTCTTTTACTAGTCGCTGGATGCTGCAGTTCGACTCTGACAAGATTTGGCTCTCATAATACAAACTATGTATTATGTTGTAAAACATACAAGATCCAATATTATCTACTTGAAGGAAAGGAAGAAATATGGTACAACGCGAGGTTGAACATTGTTTCGAATTAATGTCAAACAAACATGGGAGGAAGGGTGGCATTGAGGAGTAAGGGAGAGGAATGACAAGAAGGTCAAGTCGTGGATCAAGGGAAATTTGAATAAGGAGTGTCGTACTGTGATACAATTTTGGTTTGATGCCTACATTTTAGGGCTGTGCTCTAATTCGTTCTTGCAATATTCTCTCCAAACTTTGTTTGACCTTTTAGTGCCGGAGCCAAGCGAGGCGTATGCCTTGTCCTTGTATACCCCTGTTTATCAAAAGCCTTACTATCCGGATTGCGGGTGGCATTTCCTTGAATTTCTCAACGGAAGCGAAAAATGAAACGAAACACAAATACACGCACACACAAGACGAAGACGAGACGGTTGGTTGGACAGCCAAGACAAAGAATCCTAGAATATCTACGTAGGAATGAAAAATCCCAATAAATAACACACGACAAAGGGAGGGAGGAGGAACGTAGCAACGTAGGATAGGAGGGAAGGTATATAAAAATACACTCTTGATACACAAAATAAAATAAATATAGCGAAGTTGAAGATCGCTTTCCTGTAAGGGAGAAAGACAGAAATGCGCAAGGAATAAAAATAGTTAATTATATCGATACTTTTTTTGGTGTGTGGTGTGGGGTAGAGCGTTGAAGTTTGAATGCAGTCGCGTTCGTAGTAAGGAATAGCTGTTCGTAAAGTTGGTGATGAAGCCGGAAGGGCCTAAGGGCGTTATTAAGATGATTACCCCGACATTCGCATCCATGAACGTGGACGTGGACGCCGAAAGTCTACCCGGTCAACGAGAGAAGAAAACTGGCTGGGCGAACGAAGAAGCAGAGATATTGGGTAGCTGGGGTAACGATCGATGATAGCTGGGAAGGTGAAGAGGATATCATGGATGCCAACGAGTTATAGTATAAACTTCAATGGGAGACCTGGTATCATTGATATTTTTGATTGATCATTTCGAAATAGCGGCAATGACGACAATGAGCGAACGGGATGCTGTCAAAAGATAGAGATTGTCGTTGGGGGCCGAAGCTCTTAGCTGAAGTAATGAAGTACTGAACGAACAAGCAAGTCCAAACCAACATCCAGCACATCCACCGATATCGAGCGCCTCTGGACGAACGGACGCGACGGACATAGGAACGGAAACGAAAACCAATAACGAACATCCCACAATGCACTCAATCCCCCTTCCTCCCCGCAAACTTCCTAAAGACCCACCTCCTCAATCCATCCTCACCCACCTCACTGACCCTCCTCAACTCATACCCCCCAATCCTCGGACCAAGCTTTGCCCACACGACCCAATAAACCGCTCCCAACACAAACACCGCCCACCCACCCACCGCATGGGTCCAATACGGCAGACTCACATACGGTTCCGCGCCCTCGGGGGGTTTCAACAGCGGCACAACGAACAGAAACACATTCGTAGCGCCAAAGAACGCCGCGGCTCCCATACTCCATATCGAGGAAAGCGGCCAGCCGGGGTACGGGCGCCATGCCATCCATATGATCCCGAAGGAGATGAGGGCGTTGATCACGGAGAGGGGGTAGGAGATGACGTTGATGACGAAATTGTACGCATCTCCGGGGGGTAGTGCGAATATGACGATGAGGCATATGAGCCAGTGTAGTGCGAGACCGACCAAGGGAGCGTTGAACGGTCGGTTGGACCCGAAGAAGCGGGAGAAGGGGAGGATGCCTTCGCGCCCGAGTTCTTGGTTTACGCGGCCTTGGGAGAAGATCTATGGGAGAAAGGGGAAGGGGCAAAGTTAGGTGGGATGAGAGGAGGGGAAGGGAAGAGACGTACGACGCTCAACACATTTCCCAGCGCACTCATCGCTACGAACACGCTTAGCGCTCTTTCGGCTTTGGGCCCATAAACGTTCCGGAATAATAAAGCAGCGACTAATCGACCACTCCCTGTGATTTCTTCCTTTGTAGCGCCTATATCATATCAATAACATGAATATACTATCTCATACCATAAGGAAGATAAGAAGGACGTACCAGCAAAATATGCGATATTCGCCAACAAATACAACACTGTCACAACAGCAATAGCCAACGGACCTGCGATACGCACAGTCCGCTTCGGGTTCTTCACTTCAGAGAGAGCATAGTTGACATTAGAGAAGCCGATGTACGACCAAATGACCTAAATGCGTGCTTTTTATCAGCAACGTTGATATTACAATAAAGGAAAAAAGTAAAGGGAGAACTACGACGGGAAAGGAGAAAACCCCAAACACTCACATCATACAAAGACAAACAAAACGAACTCGCACTCCCCTTCGTACCGTCAAACGCCCCTCTGAAATTCTCGTTCGGATCCCTCGCTCCAGACCTCCAACTGCTCGGAACACCCTCCACACCCCCGTCTGGCCCAGGAATCGGAACGACCTCATACTCGAAATCCCTAAGATGCCCACCGAGCGCGACGAACCCCGTAACCACAATGAACACCAACACCAACACCTTGAATACGCCCAAGAAATTCTGTAACCGCAACCCCCACGAGACGCGCGTACCGTGCAGGAGCATGGCAAACGTCACACATGCAAAGCCTACGAGGCGGAGCGTCCATCGTGTCGGTTCGACCTGTGCAGCGAGGAGGATGTATTCGCCGAATACTAACGAGTTCCCGGCAGCCCATGCGAGGAGGATAGCGTTCGCGCCGAAGACGCACGAGACGAGGAAGCGAGGGTATCGGAAGAGGTATTCGAGGTAGTTTTTCTCTCCTCCGTTGCGGGGGAGAGCGGTGCCCCAGACGATGTATACTTGCATGCCTGCGGCGGCAATTATGGCGCCGATGAGCCACATGAAGCTACGGAGGAGGGTTAATTGGGTGGGAAGGAGATGGGAATGGGAACGTACAGTGATAAACCGACACTTCCGCTTAGGTTGAGAATTGTACTTGGGGTGGCGAACACACTGGAGAGAAAGGGTGGTTAGTATCCGGGTATATGCTGTGGGAAGTGGGAGAAAGAGGACGAAGCGACGAGCGACGACGTGCAGTTGTAGCCGACGTCGAGGACATCATTTGAAACGACGTCCTTGCCGACTGCCATCCCATCCCATCCAAAACCACAAAAAAAACCCTTGGAAAAAACACGGAAAAAAGTGACAAAACGAAAAACTCACCCAGTCCCAATAATCCGATTAAAAATAATAAACACCGCACTAAACAGCCCAATCTGTCTCCTCTCGGGCGTACGTCCTCCCTCGTCGTCGCCATCCACACCCAAGACATCCGCGTCGTATTCGTCTGCGGAGCTTTCGGGATCGTACTCGTACACATCATCTATAGCGTTTTTGGCCTTGGGGTAGTGCGCAGTTTTGGATTTTTGTGTGAGAGAGGTGGCGTGTCCAAGGGTGGCGTGTCCGATGGATGTTTCGTTCGTTAGGGAGGTTGTTGGGGAGGTCATGGCTTGGTTCGTAGTCTGTAGGTTTGTTGGTTGGTGGATAGGTTGAGGAGCGACGGAGGGAAAGTGGATATTAGGAGAGGAAGGAAGAAGGCCCAGGAAGAGGTGGGAAGGCGGCGGCGACGACGACTGAGTCGAAAAAAACCTCACTCGTCAAGCGAGGAAAGGAACCACCAAGGCGTACACTGAGCCGACTAAGGGAAGGAAGGAGGGACCTGAGCGTATAAGTGCTATGTTGAATAAAAATGAAATGAAAACGACTCCTTACTTGATAGAAAGAAAATAAACGAAGCCAAGGAAGGAATAACGGCACCCGCTGAGAAAAAAACGCGACGGGTATGATGAAAGGGCTGCGATGGCGCAATTATGTGTCAATCGTTCTAATGGCCGAAGGAGCGACTAGGCGCGCGTAAGGATGTAACGATGCATCAAAGTCCCATAGTCCGACGTCGACATCCCGGCTTTGTGCCTTGATCATCTATATACCTCCATCGTAAAATTTCTTCGCGGCGAACCGCGATCGAGTCCCTTCTGCGCTGTACCCTCCCGTCCACGTCCGTCCGCGGCATATCCAACGGGACCTTGAGGAGCGCGAGCATGTGGGTCTTGCTTCGGCAGCGCGGTGTGGAAGGGAGGCTAAAGGATGTACATATAGAGGATGGAAGAGGAGAAACAAACACCCGCTCGATTTTAGGGTTAGACTTGGTTTGTTAGGGTTCCGTATTCGGATTGGGTTGAGATTTGAGACAGGCGGCACATCGGCATTTAACGATGGGGAGGTTGGTAAATAACGACAAGCACATGGATATATTTGGAATGGTTCGTCGTTAAGGACCAGACGAACGACATTCCCAGTTTGATGATTCCCTGCAACATTTCATTCCCATTCATGGTTCATTCATTACGATGATGCTCGAGAGTTTAGTATTTTATTAATACGTATATACACATTTCTTTGATATGTTATATCTGTAAAGCACGTTTATTTACTTTAATCTTCTCCTGACGTTCCATCATCCCCGAAGCGCTTCAAGTATTCCTTCATTGCTTGGCGTGCACGGGTAGTTCTTTTTGGAAAGAGATAACTTCTTTCTTCGATAAGAAATGTTTCTTGTTGACAGTGGTGGATGAGGAGCTCGGACCTTCCGGATCGAGGAAGGAAGAAAATCATATATCCTAAACACAAAAAAAATATCTCTGATACGGTAGGAGGCTCATCACCTATCACGTCCATAATGCCCACTTCCGTGACCTCTAATTTCCATATTCCATATTCAAAGGTCAGTTTACTATCCAAGTCAGATTCATCAAAGACTGGTTCGTCGAGTGTCCAGTCCAACAGTTGAAGTTGTCCAATGACGACCAATGCCGCTGTTGTATATCCGTCGGCTCCTAACGCATACCTCCCAGATCTATCAGCATTCTGTAGAAATCCCGTAACACGATTTCGATATGGCGACGTAAAATCATCCGAGATGTTCATGTACAACTTGAGGGTATCCTTAGAAACATGGGAGTTGAATTCCTGCTTGCATTCCATGGAGTCGAAGAAGTTGTCCCATATATATGTGTTGGGAATTTCGTCGGATTCATCGTTCCTATATATCCCTGGGATCAAAATGTCTTTGCCAGCGTGGCATACAAAGCATAACAGCGCAATATGATAGCTGTCTTTGTGATAAAAAGGCATCTGACTGAGGAATATTCTATCAAGGGCTTCTTGTTGGCGTTTCTCTACCAAGGTCCATTGGGTATCAAGACTTGCCTAGAAAATTTGATTAGAGATATGTCAATGTAGAAGTAGATATAAATAGATACCATTCGATTTAGAAAGGCACACAGCTTGAAAAATATGAACTCTGCTGGGATAAATTCGTCCGAGTACATCATCGCGTTAAAGACCTTTTCCAAAGGAAATTCGGATACAAGTTGCATGAGTTCAGCGGAGTTGTTACACTTGAGATAATGACCGCCAAAAAAATTATGAATGCAACCAAATGCAGCAACTATATCGTAATTGATAGCTACAATCAGAAGGTCAGTAAAATTGTAGCAATGTGATAGATGGAAAATACTCACACTTAATTATATAACGAAAAATATTAATGATGTGTTTATCCCGATAGCCTTCAAATGGAATAAAATATTCCTTGGAGCGTTGGGGATCCGCAAGGAAGTCATGAAGTGATTTATGCAGAATCCGCAGCCTGCTGGGGTTGGCTTCTGGATCACACTCAACCAGAACAAGGGCGGCGAGATCACAGAACAGTATTTCAAGTTCTGTGTATTCAAGTGAAAGGAATCCGCAAATATTGTCGCCATCGAATACATCGTGGGAGTATATGCTGAGTGCATATAACACCCGTTCTTTGTCCTTCGCTGACGAAAGGATCATTGTGTAAAGTGCATCCAGCTGCGAAAAGGGCAAGTCACCACAGTTTGGGCGAAGGTTCATTATAACTTCTAGTCGGTGGTGAGGCTGGTGCCGGATGGACTCTATGTAGCGGATGACTGTTGCCGCATAGATGAATTGCCCGGAGGATTTTAAGATGATGGACTCCATATCATCGCGGGTTGGCCATAACACAGGGATCTGTGATTTAAAAGGATGGGTATCCCTTATGTCGTCGAACCTGTCCTGAAGGAATGTACGAATATCTTCGTCCGGGGCAAAGCTGTCGTCAAGATATAATCGCAAGAATACACCATTCATTGGCCTTGAGTCAAAAGTTGTTTTGATCTCATGCTCGGGGCGACTGGCGATGAGGAATAGGATGGGTAGGTCAAAGTTCTGGATTGACTTCGCTAGCATCTTCAGGATCCTGGACTGCACAGCTCCATCACCACATTCATCGAGGCCATCAATGACGATAACCCTCCACGACCCCAAAGGTGATGAAATGCCAGAGCAGAGGTTGTAAAGGGGCTTCATCACAAGCTGAGTAAACTGGCGGTCCAAGTCCTTTGTGAAAATCAGGGGGTCTGCGTCAATCACGGAGAGGATTTCGCTCTGAGTAGCTGGGATTGCATGATATATCTGGTAGGCAAGTGTTGCGATAAACACGCCTTCATGATTCCGGGTTGCATCAGATCTCCAAAAAATAAAAGACGCAAGAACTAGGTCGTTGAGAAGACACATCTCGATGAATGATTGTGTGATGGCTGATTTTCCCGCTCCTGCTGCGCCGGTGAGCCATAGGATAAATTTGTCCCATGTTTCCCCATCACAACGTCGGGCCCAGTCCATAATCTTCTTAAGGACAGCGATACGGGTATTAGGATGGCATTTTGGACGGTCAAACTGAACACCAGAGTCGTGAAAAGCGTTCGGTGCTGTTGCCTCCTTCAGGATGTCGAATGATGCTACAAATAATCAGATCCGCATTGTATCTTTGATCTCTAGCACTTACATTTTCGCCCGTTGCCTACCACATTGTGCTGAGTGAATGTCCCTCCGGTCACAATAACCTTTTTGGCAGAGAAAATCGAAGGATGAGTGATTGGGCGTTGATTCTCTTCCATCACTTTCGTGATAGGTGGGCGAGTCCAGAAACGAGCGCAAAAAGTCGGATCCTAGATGTGCAATGAGGAGGAAAGGAAAGGCAACAGTTACAGCGACCGCAACACCCGACCCCAGATATACATGTTCCGCCGAAGATATTTATATCCGCACTGCCATAATGTTCACAGCAATGTGAATTATTCGATCAAGTACACAGCGATCTCGTACAGCCTCGTGATGTGTATCATTAGATTCATGACTTATGAATTCGCTCTGCCTCCAGATAAAACATTACCCAAGTTCACGTCGGTGCCGGAGCCTGGAGGGCAGCAAGGCTTGTCGATACCAAAGGACTCCGCAGGACTCTTATAGCGGACACCGACAGGTTCCGTTTCGATGCAAGAAGGGGGTTAGTTGAAGAAAGGCATTGGAAGAACACCTAGGAAGGTTGCTGTGCTGACGAATTTAGCACATCAAACACCGCCCACATTAACTACACTCTATGGTCGTAAAATGTCTCGTGAAATCTGAAAAAAGTTCTATTTAATTCTCTTCCAAAACATGGCTTGGTTGCCGGCATTACACAGGACAGGGGTTGTTTATAAATATAAACACGATATTGGGGTCGGTGGCAGTAACGTCCGTAGCCATTTTGACATGTTGTATGCTAATTACGAGGACCCAGTTGAATGTACGGGTGCTTGGGCAATGGGGCCCGACTCAATCAGAAGATTGAAAATCTTGAACTTGAGTAATGAGTACTTAGGGTAATCAACAAGTTATTTTCTTCTCCTTTCAGGATTGATTTGCTCTGTGGCGGAGATACTATTCCGAAGAATGTCCATTAGCACTGAGCAGTGACGTCTGAGACTTTGAGCAGTCAAAACAGTTATGTTCGTAGTCGGCGTACTAGTTCTGTCCGCGAGGAGGAAGCCAAAAAAAGAGCGAGACTTCAAGACAGCGATAACAAGGTCTGTGAAGCAAGCTATAGGTATGACATTGTGGTCCGGATAGAAATCGAAACTCGAGAGAGGGATCGACTGAGGGAAACGCTTGGACGACGCGATGTAGGCGTAGCTTGACTATGCGAATCCCATTGTATTCACAGTTGGTACTTTCTGGTAGAAGGTAATTAAAAATGCAGGGAGGAGCCTTTTCAGGGTGTGTGGATAAATTTAGATTATCAGAATCCGATATAACTCCGCTAATAGGAGGCTACACAATTTCGGCCACAACTATATTTGGTTGTTAGGGCCCAGGCCCAGGGTCCGGTTGACGTTTTCCTTTCTCATTCACAGCTTTCTTTTATTTCTTCCATTGTCATTACACTCCCACATATTGGTTGAAGGCGATACAACAAGCAATGCTCCGTACACTGGCCGCTGATTTGTTCACATTTCACAATGCTGTCAGCCCGGTCAGTGACCGTGCATAACGTGAGTTGGCATTTCTCTTTTGCGTCTCATATGCTCTTCTTTGCATATTTCCTTGTTTCTCATCAGGAACCTTTTGCTAATGCTTCGTATAATCAATCAATCACCATCCATACAGGCTATCCTTGAACCACCGTGACACAACAGCTTCTCCAAGTCCAAATACACTCTCGCTGACGAAGAACTCCCAACGCACCGTCCGCAAAGGTATCGCAGTTGAGATTTACTCGTGTTTCTGGTATTGCTGGTACGTCCGTTTCCATGTCATAAAAGTGAAGCGTTTTAAATACATGAATAGGCGCGAACACGTAGGAAACCAGGAACCGCTGCTGGGCGTTGCGTGGGCGTAGTTTAGCCTCACGTTTGGGGGTATGAGTTTAGGAAAGATGGTGCGGATGGGTTTTTGGAGATTTAAGTACGTCCTTGTTTGACCTTCATGTTTTCCCCTTGTTGTCACTCATCGGCTTCACCATCATCACCACCTCTGATTCCCCTCCATTGTCCTGCCATCCCTCTCCATGCTTATGTTCAACGTCCAACGCCATCGTTTCCGTAGGCTCCTTTCGGGGTTTGCTCGCTCATTTTTTGCTCCGACATTATTGAACCCAGTACTTATACGCAGTTTCTTCCTTCTTTTCCCACTTCCTTCCCCTCGTCAGCCTCTCCCTTCCCCTCCGTCATTGCGTACGCATTTAACGCGCCGGTGGCCTTTTCCCTCGCTTATGTCTGCTTTGCGTTAACGACTGAGGTCCCCATCTAACCCCTAGTTCCATTGTCACCTTTCTTGCGCATTTCGTTCCCTCAGCCCTACGTACTTACGTCCTTAACCCACTGCTCTTGCTTCCCTCCCTCAACAGTCAAACAGACTCCCTAACGAACGCCAGATCGTTCACGCGCACTCGCGTGATGCACTCGAAGGAGGAAATAATGATGTCCAAGTCAAACAGGTGTACGTTGATGGTGATGGCGACAAGCAATACGTAGACGGAGGACAAGCAGACGACTGCGACCCGGTCAGCTTCAACAACGATCTGCCCAGTCTATTCGAGAGAAACTACCATACCTGGAACTATTTGCGTTCTCCTTTCCTTCTCATTAAGAAGAATGCTTTTTGGCTCATTGTCCCTCTTTCGAGGCCACCGCGTAAAGCTCTATAAGAATGTTATCAGCTCCTATCGGTACCCCCACTCCTTTGATTCGCTTTGCGGTGACAAACACATACACGACCTCTCTTCCGATCTCGTTCGACCATGGTGCCCTTTTCTTCCTCTTCGTTTGGATCCAGGACCCGCCCTCGATACTTTCATCATCTTTACCCTCCCTAAAGGCTCTCCATCCGCTTAGCGCCGCTCAAATTTCCACGCTCAGATTGAATTTTGTATGCGGACGCGGACGTCGGTACATCAATTGGAATGACATCCCCACTATGTTCCTCGTCGCGCCTGCCACCTACCCTTGCCTACCTCTCGCCGATATCACTATCAACACGAACACGAACACGAACACCGCGAATGCGACAAAATCCATCGCGAACGGCTCAGCTTGCCTTGTCGTCGTCGTCGTCGCCATCAACACTCAAGAAGAAGAAACCTACTTAATTTTCCTCCTTCCCCCGCTTCTCTTCTGACTATGGGATGTCAATCACCCTTATCCCCACCTTTCTCTTTCGCTTTTCTATTTACCTCTCTTCTCCCATATAAAATCGCCATTGAACTCATCCAAACGCTCCGCCCCCACGGGCTCGATCCTCAAGTTCAACAACGACCCGCCCCAGGCCCTCCAAGTCCAGAAGAGCGAGTACCCAGGCCTACGCTGCGGACCTGTTCATATTGACACGATGATCCTGGTTGGCGCTTATCGTCCCTCGCGAATCTCGGGGCTGCGGCATTCTTTCGTTCTACGAATGTCTTTAGACTCGTCGTACCCCCTATTGAGCCATCCATCAGGGAAGGAACTGTATGGAATTTTACCGTGCTGGACGCATTCGATTGCGGGATGAGCGCTGAGGGCTGAGCGATGTTTGGGCTGGTATGTTATTTCGCCGAAGTTGGTCCCGGCGCTTGGCGGGTATGAGTTGAGGAAGGTTTATGAGGTTCGAGGGGGCGGGTTGAATGGGGAGTGGTTTTTGCGAGGTTTGCATGGAAAAGCCGGCACAAAATCGGCTATGGGAATTTATCTATATTTGGTTGTCAGTCATAGGGAGTTTGCTTTCTGGTTTACGGCTCTCTTTCCGCTTCTTCCCCTCGACTTTCAATTCTCTCTCATCCCTCTAGCTATGTACTCCTCGAGGGCGATATATATCTGGGTACACTGCCTGCTCATTTTCTTACATCGACGAAATTCTCCGCTCGCTCGGTGACGGACAGGGACTGTAATGTGAGTTGGCTTGTTTTTCGTTCCACATACTTTGCTTCCTTCTGCCGTTCTCCTCTTTCACGTCAAGGAATTTGCTGACAAGCCCTATGCACACAGAAAATCTGGTTCTACGTTGGCCTTTACAACGCCATCTATGCGCTCTCGGAAGTGAAGGACCCCGACACACCGTCCGCAAGGGTATCGCGGTTGCGAATGGGTTATGGGTATCAGCTACTTTCGCTTATATTGCTGGTATGTTCAGTTCTCGCGCCTTCTGCTCAAATTTAATCTAACATGCATAGGCGAGCGAGGGAAGAAATTACCGGCGATCTTCAAAATTTGGCTGGGGGTGGTTGCGGGTGCTGCGTCGTTTTCCGTTTGGCCTCTTCATTGGGATCCACGCTCAGCGCTCAGGCCTCAGGCCTCAGGATTTGTTCTTGATAATCTCATCACGTCGCTATCTCTCCTTCTCCCTCCTCCCATCTGCTCAACGACCCTTACTCCTTCACGCTCACGCTGAAACGGCTGACATTCGTGTATACATTGGAATGATATCCCTTCGTTCCTCTTCACGCCTGCCGCTTGCTTTTGCCTACCTCTCACTATCACCCAGAACGCAAACACGATCCCAATGACTACTATTACAAACGGCAGGACGTTTCTCGTCGTCGTCGTCACCCTCGTCTTCACACATCAACAAAGTTGCAACACTCAAAAGAAAAGGAAGACCCGCATAATTACTTTTATTCCGGGTTCCGTTCCTCCCTCCGCCGCCTCTCCTTCTTCTCCCATCTGGAAAACTTAGAGCTCCGCTCTCACAAGCTCGAGTCCCAACGTTCAACATCAACGATGACCCGCCCTGGACCCTCCGCTAACCTACCCGGGCCTATTCGCGTTAATACGATATTTCTGGCCAGTTGGCCTTCATCATCCATCGCGATTCTCACTGCTGCGGCATATTTCGATGCTCTTTCTTCGTCATCCCAGATAGTCCCGCTTTTGAGACTCCCGAAGGAGCGGAACTATATATGAGTTTACCGCTATTAGATACATACAGCTGCGGGATGAGCGATGTTTGGGGTTCCGGCGGTTTATTTGGCGATTTGTGCCAAGGTTTACGCGAGCGTTGAGGGTGTATAAGCTGTAGTGTGTCAATGAAGTTGAAGCGAAGACGGCTTGGGGTGGGCCAATAGGGGGTTTGGGGAAGAGGAAGAGTGATTGGATGGGTTGGTCAGGACGTTCGCCCATCGTGTATTGACAAATATTGACATCTCATCTCATCTATGCTGGACGTTCGACATCTTACAGACACCTTCAAAGCGACCGTAGTGTTTATCGCAGCGCCGTTACTTGAAAGCGTCAATGATGTCACCCCTCTTCCATTTCGTCACCGCGACGAGTCGTGTAATCCCATAGCCTTGACGTGCTTATTCTCTCATCCTTTTCCTCCTCTTTCTCGTTAGTACCACTTATAATTGATAGTCGTCTCACCTGTAACGCCTTCGCCACAACTACCCACTATCCCTCCTTCTCCCATGGCACTTCGCTCTTCGAGGTTCGGCCCTCGGCACCTCCACCCTCACACCCACCTCGAACACCGATGCGTACGTTGGTATATCCAATTATCCCCTCTTCCACGGCGGGCGCCGACACCTGTATGTCGAAAATACATACTGGTCGCGTGTTTGTATTTACCTGTATCTTTGAAATACATATGAGCTGTTTATTTAAAATACACTCGTGATACAGGTAATCTACTTGGCGGATGTATCTTTTACAAACAGATTACCTGTTTCTTTACCTGTTTCTTTCATACGGTTCTCAAATACATGGAACCTGTATGTCGGCTTTACCAACCCCTATCTGTATATAGGTATAGATTTAGATCAATCAAATCAATCAAACCCGATCACATGACACCGACAGCGCGACCAAATCGGAACCCTTGGACGTTTGCAGTTAGTTTTTAACCACAACTGCCATCGTGCTCGCCGCGCCTCAGAACCTTAACTACTTCAATCAGCGGCAGGCTAGACTGCTCTACGATGATCACTTTGTAGAGCGCAGTTGTGCGCGCAATGGACATACTGCCGTCCGACGAAGCGCAGTGAATTTGATTGAGAGGGAACGAGCGGACTCGATGGAATCAAGATAGAGGGTTGTTCTTTTTATTAGGGTCCAGGTGAGTTTTGAGGGTTTCATTTTTCAGATATCGTTTGTGGGCTTGTCCTTCGTGCTTCGACTTCCCTACGTCTTACGGAGATATTCCTGCACGCCGTTGCTTGTATTTTTGTGCGTGGATGGCGGGTTTGGAGTGGGTACTTCGAGCTTTTATTTCCTTCTCTCCTGACTTTTCTTCGTGTTTAGCATATCATACAAGTCCATGCTAACCACCTCATAGTGTATTCACCACCCCAAGTTCGATTCTTAGCCTAAGCGGACGGGTCTCTTCATTCCTGTCCATTTCGCTTTTTCATACACACGGACGCACAAAGCGACATGCCAAACCCATCGCTTTTTTCGCCCCATATTTTTCGTCATTTCCTTAGCTTTCCTTAGCTTGAATATTTCTTTCCTCCTTCCTTTCTTGTATCGGGTACGCTCTCTTTCTTTTCCCCCCTTTTTTACTTAACACCGTACTTATACGCTCGCTTGGATATTTAGGCCTTTAGGTTCTTCCTGCCCTTCCGCGGACCCTCCCTCTCATCGCATGCGGGTCTTCATTCGTTGACGCCTTGGTACTTTGCTTTGATGACCTAGGACGCTCCTCGACTTCATTGTTGGCTTTCCCTTTCTTCCCTTCCCTTCCGTCCCTCTCGCCCTCAGTCATCAACCAAACTAACCGACCACACATACTGAGCTCCCCAGCAACATCCCTACTGGACGAAAAGCCCTCCCGTACCACATCTCTCTCAAGGACAAGAAGCCTATTAAGAACGAAAGACATGCAAATGGAGTCAGTCTACGCAGATGGCGACGGATACGCAGGCGAGTACGACGCGGACATCGTGCGTGCGAGCTTCTTGGGGATTATGAGTCGAGGATGGCTTGAGGAAGTCAATGTTTAGTGGGATTTGGAGCAGGACTCGAGGAAGGCTGAATGGGGGGGCTCCGGTTGGATCGCGTAATGGTTCACGTTGACCAGGACGTGTGATGACAACGACGGATACGCCTTTCTCGTTAATCATATAACCCTCCCATGCCTACTCCCTTCCCGTTCGAATTCCCGACTGCTCTGCTTGGTGTTCAATAGCTCTCATCACTTTCGCCAACACCCCCACTCACTATTTCTGCCTCTTCGCTCCTCCCTCTTCTCCAATTTTCCCCGTCCGTCCATTGGTCATTGGCGTCTTGGCCTTCAGCTTCATCCTCCAAGCTTACATTGGTACATCACTCAATCGGGATAACTGACACTTCTGCGTTCTTCCTCGCGCGTGCTTTGTCTTTTTGGCCACTCCATCGATGCCACTAATAACATCAATGCGACCGGGACTGCGACGAACATGACGAACACGAGCCGATAAGACCAACGCGAACAACTAGGCCCTGCTCGTTGTTCGCCTCAAATCAACCCTAAACGTTCATCCTTGTCTTCGTCTCCAAGTGTCAACACTCAACAACCCACCAACGCTGAGAAAAAGATCTATATAATTATTTATCGACTTTTTTATTCTTTCCCTGCCTCTCCCCTTTTCTTTCTTCGCGCCTCCCTTTCTATCTTCTTGCGCCCACCCGTGCTCGTGCTCGTTCATTCATTCACTTCCCGTTATATATAGATGGGACTTTGGGATTTCTTTTCCTTTCTCACTTTGCGCCGTCTCCTATGCCTATTATTTTCAATCTTTCCTCCTCCCAAATCCATCTTCCTTCGAATGCGATATTCAAATGTTCTGCTTAGGTTCTATCCTGCCTATCTACCCGGGTCTATGGAACTATCGGAGTCTCTCCAAATATCGCTAAGACGAAGCTGGCATCACAATTGGCACCATCGTCCGTTTTCAGCAAATGTTACATATGTGTGCCCACCAAGGACGTACACCATCTGGCTTGGGGACCATCGATGAGTACCTGAGTACTCGAATGACTGCAATGCGAATTAAACATTCGTGATTTGGCCAAGTTGCCGCTCGTTCTTTTTTTCGTTCACGTTCATATCCTGCCCTCCGGGCACTGCAGTAAAATGAATTCAACGCTCAGCGCTGGCCACAAGTGGACCATGACCCTACTCAACCCAACCCAAGCACTCACAATGTCATCACCAACAACATTCCTAACGGATGAAAAGTCCATGCGCTCTCTGAAGTCAAGAAGCCGAAGCGGACTGTGCGTATCGCGGCTGTTACGGTGTTGTATCCGTTGGTGAATATCACTTATTTTGCTGGTATGTGTTTCATGGCAACTCGTATTTATTATGATAATTTACCTATGTGGTGATATAGGTGCGACAAAAGAAGAAATCACAGAAAGCGGTCGATTAATCGCTGCTTTGCTATTCAGGAATGTGTATGGACCCGGGACGGAGAGTGTATTACGTGCGTTCATTGCAGTGAGCGCGTTAGCGAATGTGTTGAGCATCGTACGTCTCCCCTCCTCCCCACTTCCTGCCTAACAAGGCCGCGTCAGCCAAGAACTAGGACGCGAAGGCATCATCCCCTTATCCATGTTAATATGATGCTCTGCCCACGTTCCTGCTAGGACTAGGACTATCACATCCTTCAGCGGGAGCACACGCACATGCTGGTTCAATCGTGTACACCAAGGATATACGCCATCGGACTTAGGGATGATGCGAATGATCAATATTGTTTGGACCGCGGCTTGGGTTTGATCCTGCGCTACCGGTATGTCTATATACCGCTATCTCTCTCTCTCTTTTCTTGCTTTCTTTCTTTCGCGTCTTTTCTTGTTTTCGCCCCTTTCCCCTTCTGCTTCCAAGTCCATGTCCAGGCGCGTGCTTTTATTATGCGTAATGTTTTCTCTCTGATATTCTCCTTCTTCTCTCATTCTCTCCGACTTTCCTCTGTTTTCCCTTCTTTTACCTAACATACTTATCCTTCTCCTGTGATTCAACTCTCTACCCCTTCCGCATAAATGTACATAAATAGTGGAGGGATGTTCGTGCGCATGTGCATGCACAGCACGAGCGTTTAGCAGCGTCTAACCCTTTCCTTTGGTTGCGTGTTATCGTCTTGTGTTATCGTCTCAAGTTGTGCCCCATTCTGGTAAATCATGGACGTATTTGTGAAACTCATGACTAATTGCGATCAAGTTTGAAAGTTTGATATTTTATTATTTCGTAGATATAGCATTCATTTGATAGGCTAAATATGTATCAAATACATAAGAGCATTTTTATCCCCTGAAACGGTCCATATAATCTTTCATTGCTTGGAGTAAAAGTGCATTCCTTTGTGGCAAGAGACGGTTGCCATGACCTTCTCCCGATGTTCCATTACCCCTCCAGCGCTCCAAGTATTCCTTCATTGCTCGTCGTACAAGGACAGTCCTTCTTGGAAAGAGACGCGTTCCTTCCTCGGTAAGGAAGGTTTCTTTTTGACAGTGTTGGATGAGGGATTCAGACTTGGCGGAGCGAGGAAGGAAGAAAATCATATAACCCAGACATATAAAGAATACCTCTGATACGGTAGAATTCTTGGAACAATTGCCATTACGCCGTCCCAATGCTGAGACAGTCAACCTCCATAATCCTTGTCGGAAGATCAGTTTGTGGTCCATATCACATTCGTCAAAGACCTTTTCTCCAAGGGTCCAGTCCAGCAGTTGAAGTCGTTCGATGACGGATAATGATGATATTGCATATTCGTCAGCTCCCAACACATACCTCCCAGATCTATCCGCATTCTGTAGGAATCCAATAACACGATTTCGATATGCCAACGTTTCATCCGAGATGTTCAAAACCAAAAATCTGAGGGTATCGTTCTCAGAAATCTTTGGATCGAGGCGGTGGTCCCATATATGAGTGTAGTAATCTTCGTCGCCGGGGTCATCGTCGTAGAGACATACCCATGGGATCAAAATGTTTTCGCCAGCGTGGCATACAAAGCATAACAATGCCATAAGATCGCTTTCGTTGTGATAAAGAGGCATCTGGCTGAGAAATATCCTATCCAGAGCTTCTTGATGGGTCTTTTCTATTAAAATCCATTGGCTATGAAGACTTGCCTAGAGTACCAATTAGTGATGTGTGAATGCGGAAGGAAATATTAATCGATACCATTCGTTTGAGCAAAGCAAACAACAGGAAAAGTATAAACTCTGCCGGGAAGCAATATTTCTCGTGTATCACCGCGCGAAAGACCTTTTCAAGAGGAAATGAGGAGACACATTGCATGAGCTCAGCAGAGCTGTTACACTTATAGTAATGGTTCATGAAATAATTGCGAATAGAGTCAAATACATCAAACATATTGTGACTGATGGCTACAATCAGGGCTTCATTAAATGTGCAGCAATGAGATACGTGAAAAATACTCACATACAGTTACAAAACGAAAAATATTAGTGATGTGTTTATCGAGGTAGTGTTCACGAGAAATGAAATATTCCTTGGAGCGTTGGGGATCCTCAAGGAAGTCTTCAAGTGATTTATGCAGAATCCGTAGTTTACTGGTATTGGCTTCTGAATCGCACTCAACCAGAACAAGGGCGGCGAGATCACAGAACAATATTTCAAGCTCTGTGTATTCAAGTGAAAGGAATGCGCAAATATTTTTGCCTTCGAATACTCTCCAGTCGAAATATAGACTGAGTGCGTATAACACCCTATCTATATCCTCCGCCGATGAAAGGATCATTGTGTAAAGTGCATCCAGCTGTGAAAATGGTAAGTCGCCCCACGCTGGGCGAAGATTCATAATAACTTCTAGCCGGTGGTGAGGCTGGTGCCGGATAGACTGGATGTAGCGAATGACTGTTGCAGCATAAATGAATTGCCCGGAGGATTTGCGAACAATGGACTCCATATCGTCTGGGGTTGGCCATGGCACAGGGATTTGGGATTTAAAGGGATGGGTGGACTTGATGTCGTCGAAACTGTCCTTAAGGAATGTACGAATATCTTCGTCTGGGTCAAAGCTTTCATCAAGATATAATCGGAAGAATACACCGTCCATTGCCTTTGAATCGAAGATTGTTTTAATAGTATAATCTGGGCGGCTGGCAACAAGGAAGATTACAGGAAGCTCGTATTGGCGGATTGCATTGCGGAGCATCATCAAGATCTGCTTTTGGCTATCACGATCCACACATTCGTCCAGCCCATCAATGACAATAACCCGGCGGCATCCTTCATCCAAGGTATCAAGGGGTTCGTAGAAATGACGAAGTGGTTGAATAATCAGCCTGTCGAATTGATGATCCAGGCTGCGTGTGAATATAAGAGGATCATTATCAATGGCGCTCCTAATGTCTGCCTGTGTGCTTGGTATCGAGAAGAATATTTGGTACGCCAGAGTGGCGACGAGGGGTTTCCCGTGATTTCTTGTGGTATCCGAGCGGAAGAAAAAGAAGCTGGCAATAACGAGGCCTTCGACGAGGCATAGCTCGATAATGGTTTGTGCAATGGCAGATTTTCCTGCTCCAGCAGCTCCAGTGAGCCAAATGACGTAGCGATACCATGTTTCCCAATCTGTGCGGTGCATCCAATCCATGATTTTCTTTAGGACGGCGACTCGTGTGTTTGGATGACATTTAGGAGGATCGAATCGAGCCCCAGAGTTGTGGAACGCAGCGTGAGCGACGTTTTTCATCAATACTTCCAATGCATCTAATAACAAGCAATCAAATTATTTTAAATGAAGAAGTTGTTGTGTTTAACGACATACCCTTGCGACCTTCACCTCCAGAACGCTGGATGAAGGACCCTCCCAATACTGCCACATTTCTACCATATATCATTGAGTGAGGATATGCGCTGGAATTTTCCTCATACGCCATATGGGAAGGGAAGTGGGAAAGACAGAACGAGCAATCAAGAAATGCGGTATTTGAAGGACTGTAAGAGTTATGTTTACTTCGCACAGCCCTTCCATCGGATAGTGCATGTGTGTAAACTGATTGCACTGCCAGCTATGTACGCTAGTAGCTCCTATGCAGCACAGGTACATGAACCTCTGGACTTCAATATGTTGAATGAAGCTAAAGTTAGAAGGCTGATTATACAGCAATGATGAGACCTTATTGTGAGTAACCTACATTCCGTTAATCTCACATGGGCATCATGGCTTGGACTGCTGCTGTTCCTCCTTGATAATCTTTCATGCTGAGGGATTCGTCGAGGGAAGCGCAGGATACAAGGTGCTTCATGAAATGGCTGTGCCACGCAGAGCTACATATGTGAACATGTGGTACATGGCGCAAAGCTTGGCATTGATTATTATCAGCTCTGAGAAGAGTATCCTACCATGCCGTGTTTATGCCGAATGAGATATGTACTGAGGGGTACTGGCTACTAGCGCTCAACGTGACTGGCGAGCGTCTAGTCTCGACGCGTTACGCATCACGTGAACGGTGACTAGCATTGAGCACCTGCGCTGGCAGGACCAAGGACGCGAATCTGCTTTTATTCCACTCAAGTCCATCACTGTAATGCATGGACGTCATGTTAGAAACGCAGAAAACGATTCAGCGGAGAAAATATATGATAAACATTGCATGAACAACGATGTAAATGGACTGTAAACGCTGGTGTTACTTAGTCTGTTTCTGGCAAGTCAGTATATTTTCGATTCAATTTAAGAAGGCGCTTGGAGAGCGCTCGTCGCTCAGTTTCTTGGATAACTTTGGTTTCTGTTATTCACCACACACCCACGTCTGCGATTCTCTTTTTAGCCCGTGATTTCTTCTACTTTCAGTCGTCGTCTCCCACTCAGTTCAAGTTTGGCTCCTCTGATCAATTCGGACTTTGTTAAAATCCTGCTTGTTCTCTTTATTCTATTTTCTTCTCTAAAGGATTACATGTAAACTTTTCTTTGCTTCGTTTCAGTGATTTTTCTATCGAGTCTACAGCAAGGGGAAGGGTGCTACAGATGTGTATGAGTACAGCGCAGATGTTGTACGTGCGGATGGAGATGGCGAAGACGTACGCCCGAGAGGATGCAGGTTTAGTGCGTTGTTTAATGGGATTATTGGGAAAAGGTGGGTTTCCTCGCTTTTTTTCGTGGTTTTCGTGGTTTTTTTGTGTGTTTTGTGCGCCGGTTTTGGATGGAAGTCGGCGAGAGCGTTGGATACGCTCCGAGGGTAGTCCGTGGTATTTGAAGTCGTCATCGGCGTCAGCTCCAATTATGACGTCGTCCATCTGCGTCCTACTCGTTCCCAGCTTCGATTTACCCCTCTTTCCCCTTTCCTCGTATGATGCTAATCACGTCTCCCTTGCAGTGTATTCTCAACATAAGCGGAAGTGGCGGTCTTAACCCTTCGACCTCCCCACGGACATCAAACGCGGATGCTGACGTCGGAATATTGATCATTCCCCCCTTTTTTCATATATGTATGTAGGTATACATGCACTGAATAAATCTGATCTGTTCCCCCTCTTGTTGTCGAAACCCAAGTTATTTTTCTGTCTGACTATCACACCTGTGTACTATGTGCATTAATCCGCCTTATAAATCCCATTTTTTCTTCATCAACTACCAACATCAGCAGAGCCCATCCGCTTCTGATGTATTAAAAATTTGAGTCAGTCTATTATTCCATGCAGAATTTTCTTAATTCCTAAAGCGCTAGAAATGGGTTAAATTTCCAGAAATTTACCACAATAATGGACAGATACACTTACTATCTGAGGTGCCAGCAAACGTTTAAATAATTAAGCAAAACTATCCCGAGATCAATGAGGAAACGGATGCACCACCGAGACTAGTACGAGAACAGCAAGGGTGAAAGGCTAATAGAAAGAAAACTAGTATGCTTAGTTGATGAAGGATAAAATATAGATGAAATTGTGGATAGGAATACAGATACAAAAAGCGATAGGCTCAGGGGAACATAATATAGGGGCTGGACTATCCGATTACTAGTGAACGTTCCGAACATTGTATTCCAAGTCGGGGTTTGATGGCGAACATTCGAGTAATTAAGCAAGCAGAGAGTCATGGAAATGAGAATACACTGCACATGGACTAATTTGAGCATTGAGATGAATTAGATAGAGAAAAGGCGGCCTAGTTTGTTGATGAAAAAACTTGTCGCAGCAGGGACCTTGTAATCGCCGGTCGGTGTTGATGAATTTGAATCTAACTCCGACAGCCACAACAAGACTCCGCCAGGAGACGGCACGATATCGGCTGTGCAATTTTTCTATATTTGGTTGTTAGGGGGTTTGCTTTCTGATTTACCGTTTCACTTTCGCTTATTCCCCTCGTACGTTCAATTCTCTCATTACTCCAGCTATGTACTTGTCGAGGTTGTAACATATTTGCGGGCCATTCGCTCACATTGACAAAATTCTCCCCTCGCTCGGGGACGGACAAGCACTGTAATGTGAGTAGGCTTTTTTTTTTGTTCCACATACTTTACTCTCTTCTTTTCCTTTCCACCGTTCTCCTATTTAACGTCAAAAAGTACACTGACAAGCTCCATGCACATAGAGTATCTGGTTTTCCACCGCCTTCTCCAATGCCATGCATGCGCTCTCGGAAGTGAAAAACCTTTGATAATCTCATTCCCTTGCTCCCCACCCGCTCGGCGCCACTCAGGATTCCACACTCTCGTTGAACGTTAACACTGTTGACGTTATTATATTCAGTGGAATGACACTCTGGTCCCTCTTTCTACCTGCCACTTAGCCTTGCCTACCTCCAGTCACAGTCGTTCCGTCCTCGTCTCATCAAAAATTCACCGGCCCTCCCTCCCCAGCTTCTCTCTCTTCTTCCGGCTGGAAGCCCAACCATCTTCGCCTTTCCTATTCACCCTCTTCTCCCATCTGGCACTCCATCAACTCGTCGTAATGGCCCACTCCCCAAGAACCAACATCAACCACGAATCGCTCTAGGCTCTCCAAATGGACCACAACGATACCCTTTCTAACAAACTCTTTAACTAACGAAAAATAGCTCACACGCGTTACCTCTCTCACGCACGCACAAGTCCAAGGCCGGCCACTCATACGACCACTCCAAAAGGAAGAACGTCCAAGTTAAACAATTCTACGCGGACGCGGATGCCACGAACGATACGCAGATAGAGGATACTCTGAAGAGGGGTACGACACGGATGGGGATGATGAAGGCGGGCGTATGCCGGAGAGAAGATAGATCAGTGGGCTGTTTAGTGCGGAATTGACGAATTATGATTGGGACTGGGTGAGTTCTTTTCTTTTGTTCGATGTTTTTTCGTTTCGTCCTTGGACGTCTGGACGTTGTTGTTTTGGATGGGGTTGGGTTAGAAGACGTTGAGGGCGTTGCGTAGGTAGCATCTGCCCTCGGTGGTCCGTGGTGTTTAGAAAACCCTCGTCGCCAACTCCAATGATGACGTCGTCCATCTGCGTCGAGCTCGTTGGCAACTTTGATTCTTCCCCTCCCCTCGTACGATCCGAGTGACCCCAACCACTGAATTAATTATCCTCCAGGTTTTCTCCAAAGACCGCCTAAACCAAGAGACGAGGACGCGTCCTCCCCTTCTTCCGCTTCTTTGGGCGCAACCGGTGATTCAAAGCCCCGCTCGTAGGCCTCGCATTACACACGTTCATACGCCCCATCGTTATAATTGCCCTACGCACCGGATACGCGTATAATTTCGTGACTAACATCATCTTGTACCCCCTCTCCGTGATTAATGCGCTTATCTCGTTTGGGATTCTGTGGATGGCGTGGCGCCCTTTTGGGGAGGACGGGTTGAGGAGTTGTGCGTTTAGGCAGTTTGCGGGGATTGGAGAATGTTCTCGGTTTTGTTTTCGTTCGTATGTCCGTCCGCGTCGTTGCTCGATGGATGTAGATGTGCTGTGCGATTGTCTTAGACCTGTTCGTACAATCCCAAACCTCTATCATGTAACACCACCCATTGTCGTCATCGGTGCTTCAAAATAACAAATCAAAAATAGCACGATACGTTCGCCCGTTTCCTCGTTCGCGGTATTCTTTGGTGCTAGGAATGTCTTTCGGTCGTATGCCCACTTTTGAAGCCTGCCGAAGGAAAGGTACATACCATGGGAAAGTTCATGTACTGGACAATTACGGTGGGGAGATGGGCGGTGTTTTGGTTGGGTGATTTATCGGGTGATTTGGGCCAGCGCTTGGAGGGTATGAGTAACGAGTCGAGGAGGGTCAGTGAGTTGGAGACGACAGCTGGAAGAGATGTGTGTTTAGGGGGTTGAGAAGAAGAATGATCCTTCTAGCCCCCATTCATCCATCCATCAGCGTCGTCGTCCCTGCCTTCCCTCACACCGTCCTCGTTGGCATCCGATGTCCAATATCGACGCCGTCAATCCTTCCGCTCATGTTCGCCCATCCGCCGCGGCTGTTTCCTCGTCAACACCACTATCACTACCACTACGAACGCGAACAAGACCACCTCCATTACCACCTTCACGAACACGAATATCACGAACGCCGGTTCTCCTCGTCCTTGTCTCCATAGTCCACGCACACACATTCATAAAGTATTGCACCTCGTCTTCACTCCGTCGCATCTCTTCATATAGTCCTCCCTTCTCCGCTTCTTCGGGCCCAACCGACTTTTCAATGCCCCGCTCGTAGGTTTCTGCACTACACCGATTCATATGACTCATCGTCATATTTGCATTTCCGTCCAGGGACGCGTATCATTTCATGATTGACGTCATCGCGTACCCCCTCTCTGTGATTGACGCGCTTTTCTCGTTTGGGATCCTATGGATGGCCGTGTGCCTTTATCTGGGCTGGCCCCTCTCTTCCTTAGGTAGTCTTGGGGTCTCCAGGTTCCATTGTTGAGCATAAGCCCAACGTCAAGCCAATCTTCGTCAGATGGTCCTTGATTCCCAGTGAAAACCGGTTCTGAGCATGTCCGGTTCTGAGCCAGATATATGGCATGTACCGGGTATATCCGCTACTCTCCGAGTCACCTCAGATATCATCGAATGACTCATCGACCAGAATTATTTATAGACGCGAAGAACCAAAAAGAAGCTCAACACAAAATTCTTGGAAAATTCAAAGTCTCGATGAGAGGACTAACAGTGACAGATTTTCCTTTTTCCTTTGCGTGACGCAAACGGGGTTTTATCGTCACAGTGAGTGTCCGCATTGTTTACCCACCTTTCTTCCTTACCACCACCACCGAGTCTGCGCCATTGCTCGAGGAGAACAGCTGAAGACACAGCTGGGCTCGCCATAAGAGATTTCTAGGCTGGCATCACTAGGGCAGACGACAAGTTCCTGGCATAGCCCGGCAGTGCAAATCCGCAGTGTAATTCCGATTTGTGCCCTATGAAGAGAGAGCACCGTTGTTTTAGCTGGTGAGTACGATTTCTGTGTTATAAATCTATTTCTATTGACATCGCTTGTATCATATCAACCTATTTGGCCTTTCTGCAGCGCATATATGCGTCGAAAACGGAGCGCATTACATTTTACGTGCTTTCGAGGTACGCATTTTTGTTTAAACTTGATATATGCGCCCAAAATTCATTCTAGATTTGCCCATTCCTTCTTTTAGGACATGTATGCGCCTGATTTAGGCCGTATGCGATATGACTTGATGGTATTCTTCAAATTTATTGCGGTGAATGTGTTTTTAATGTACAATTTGCAGTTCTTAACGGGGCTCCCAGAGTACGCCCATTAATCAAGACACAGATATCCGGAATTCAGCCTTGCAGGTACGAGACTTAGTATCAGTTTCTTCATTACAGGGCCGACCTGAAATGCAATTTTAAAGTTCCCATAAATGTATATAGACGTATATGCCTCGCTCAAAGTGTATCTACTATCATAACTGGAATAAATTATATATATAGGTCATACGAGACATTGGTATTAGATACATATAGATACATAAACTACCAGACAGTAACAGAACGAGCCAGAAGGGCACAGATTTTGTTGATCAGATTGAAAAAAGAGATTCGGATATCCTCAGAAATGGGATAAAAGTGACCGATTCGGTATGAGTTTGTCCGAAAGAGCGTAAGGTATCGGATTACTCAGACCAAATCGGACCAGCTCAGAACCGGTTTTCACTGGGCTTGATTGTCCATCCATTTTATTGGTTCAAGTTGATGGATAAAAAACAAGGTCGTTGTCGTGTATGCGTCAGCTCCTAGAACATACGCCCCTGACCGTTTGGGATCTCTCAGAAACTGGATAAGACATTGTCGATATAGGTCTCCCTCCGTACCGATATCTATATGGTCGAGTAATCGATACGAATCCGGCTTACTCTATAACCATCCCTTCCTTTCCCATCCGCTCATCAACTCTCCACACTTGTCACTCACGTTGCATGTTGGACGCTGACATCGCTAATTGATCGTAATGATGCCACCACTACATTTCTCTTCGTGCCTACCTTTTGGTCGTGAATGCTCATTTGCTTACATTGAAGTGACAGGTAAGGTAGATATCTTTAGTATATATTGCGCGCGCACTATGTACCCTATAGTCCACTAAAGGTCCCCTCCCATTTCGATGCGTTCGAGATAGGTTTTCATCGCCTGACGGAGTAATTCTGTACGTTGCAGGAAAAGGGTTGTTTTCTGTTCTGTAAAAAATGAGGGCTTTTTGCAATGATGAACAAGCTCTGTAGAGTGTGCCGCCCGAAAAAGGAAGAAGGTTATGAGTCCTACATAGTAAAACCAGCGTATTGCGGGGGAATGATGGTCAGTTTCGTGCCTGGAATTGAATCTCCACAAATCATTTTCGACTATGTGTTGAGTACATATCTGGTCCTCATCCGTGATATTTTTTCGATCAGCGGTGTCTGCTGCGAGCTGTAAGTGTCTGATGAAGTATAACACTGAGGTGACATATGCTCCAGCCTCTACAGCGTACCTGCCTGATCGTTCTGGGCTCCGTAGGAATGAAACAATGGATTCCTGATATTTTCCTCCCCCTAAACCGTTATGGTCGTAATTTATTAGACGCAATCCGAGAATATCTTGTTTTTCAACAGCATATCTCATTTGCGTGATAGATATGTTTTTATCCATCCATGGAACCAAGTTATCATGCCCGACATGGCATACGAGGCATAGATGTGCTGTGAGGGCAGGGTCGTCATAATATCGAGGAATTATAGATTTGAAAACGTCATCCAGTTGTTGGCCTTTCTGCCTCTCTATTGGTGCCCATACTTCATCTAATCCTGTCTATAGAAGCAGTAAGACGCAATGAATGGTTGAAAATGGCAGAGAATGTATTACCATGCATCTCAAGAAGGGAAAGAAATAAGAAATAAAGCGTGCCATCCAATCAGAACCGCAAAATACTTCGCTGGTAACAGGGATCAGAGAAGCCAGTGTCAATAGCTTGGCAGAGCTTCCACACAATTGGTAATTTTCCTCAAAAAATTTCACGGTCATAGAGGCTCTATCTCGCATAACTTGGCGAGTTAAGCCTGACTCTATATAATTTAGTTTAATACATGATCATTGATAATAATAAGAGACTGAACTCACTGGGTGTCAAATAATGCAGAATATTTGCAATATGAAGCGTACGATAGTTCTCAATGTTGAGAAAATAATGATTAGACCTCATCGGGTCGAGGAGAAAATCGTGAAGTGAAGCGTGTAGAATCTTTAGTGTTAGTATATCTCTCCTGCGTCTTTTTTGCCGCTCAACTGATACAAGGGCTGCAAGACCACAGAAGAGAATTTCAAGCTCTCCTTTCTCGAGGCAGATGAACTCGCATATATCAAAGCACTGGAAGTTATAAGCCCCGATCACGCCGTGGGAATAAACACTGAGTGCACATAGCACTCAGTCTATGTCCTCTGCGCAGGAGAGAATCACCGTGTACAATGCATCCAGATGAGCAAACGGCATATCGCCTTGGACTGGTCTGAGATCCATTACAATATCGAGTCGGTGATGAGGTTGATGTCGAATGGATTGGATGAATCGAATGACAGTCACCGCATAGATGAATTGACCTGATGATTTTTGGACGATTGATTCTATGGCTTCGTGAGATGGCCATAGTGGAGGAATGTGTGATTTGAATGGATGATCGGACTTGATTTTCTGGAAGCTGTCTTGGAGGTATAAACGAATATCTTTGTCTGGCTCGAAGGTGTCGTCGAGATAAATCCTTGCGTAGACACCGTCCATTGGTCTTGAATTGAACGCCACACTAATATCGTGCTCCGGGCGACTGGCAACAAGGAAAATGACGGGAAGCTCGTATGATCGAATTGCATTTCGGAGCATGCTTAATATTTGAGTTTGTGTATTACGATCAAGACATTCGTCTAGTCCATCGATGACTATGAGACGACGCCATTTTTCCTCCAGGGTATCCAATGGCTGGTAAAATATGCGGAGGGGTTGAATTATTAAGTTGTCAAATTGATGATCCAGACTCCTCGTGAAGATAAGATGATCATTTTCGATAACTGAAATTATTGCCGCTCGTGTCTCGGGGACAGCATAAAATATCTGGTGTGCCAAAGTCGCAATGAAAAGTTTCCCATGATTCCTCGTTGGATCTGATCGAAAGAAAAAGAAGCTGGCAATGATGAGGCCTTCAGCGAGGCAGAGTTCAATGATGCTCTGGGCGATGGCGGACTTGCCAGCACCAGCAGCTCCGGTCAGCCACATGATATAGCGGTACCAAGTTTCCCAGTCTGTACGGTGCATCCAATCCATAATTTTGTTCAGAACAGCAACCCTTGTATTGGGATGACACTTTGGGGGGTCGAATCGAGCACCAGAGTTGTGGAATGCTGTATGAGCGACGTTCTTCTTCAATATTTCAAACGCAGCTATGAATGGAAATATCAATAAATACCCGGTCTATCATCGACTATGACTCACGCTTTCTTGGGTCCCCATTGATTTGCGTGAAAGTTCCTCTGGCAACAACGACGTTCCGCATCGAAATCATAGGTTGGTGTCTCGTGCTATGCTCGTAATATGGATCCATTGAAATAATGGGAGAATGGTCCTTGGTAAGAGTAATGGGAAAGAAAGAAGAACGGCGCCTACCATCCATGATATATCTTGTTCTTTGACAGCTCTTTATTTATGCCGCATTTCACATACCAGTACTACACTGTAGCGTATGATACGGTAGAATGTGTACCTACAGTGTAGCGTATGATACGGTCAGAATGCGCGCACTGATGCACTCCAGGAAGGAATGACCATGTTGGGATATGGTGGTAGGTGGTGGGTAGGGGGAGCGGCAGGTATATAGGGTGTAGATAGGTTCTGCCGGGGTAGGGGGTAGCTGGAGAAATGGTACCGGAAACTGGTGGGTAGGGTAGGGGGTAGGATGGATATTGGGGGTGTAGATAGATGCTACCGGGATTGGTATGTGGGAAAATAGCACCGGAAATCCGGTGGGTAGGGTAGGGGGTGAAATGCACACTGGGCCAGTGAATTGGGGTGCTGCGGGCAGCACCATTTTAGGTCGCCGGCCGGTGGGACATGGGGAGCATGTATATTAGCAGGTGTAGATAGATAATATACTGTGGAATGCAATAAAAAGAATACTGGGATCACTAGAAATTTTTGGCAATACCGGCACCTATACCTGCATAGAATGAACCGTATAAATGGCACCGGCACCGGCAGGTTGTACTGTACAAAATTTTGCACTTGCCGGCAGGTACTATAGGTGTCACATACAATTAAGCAGCACCGGCACCTTGAATATTGTCTCACCGGTTCTGCATTAATTTTAATTTTTAAAATTTGAATGCAACAAAAAGATCCTCGGCAGGTGCACTGGTAGATTGTACACTCACCGAATATCTCACCGTAAAATACCTCCGGCACTTGCTGCGGCAGCACTGGTGTAATAATTCAAACTCACCGTGCATTATAATCTGGCACTGGTACAACGAACATTGTCTCACCACTTACTGGCACTAAATTAATCTAAATTCATAATAATGCAGTGTCATTATAACACTTGCCGTGCACGATAAAGTTGTGTCAATTGCCGGTACATTTTAGGGGGAACTAAACATATATGTTTCAATGGTGCCGGTATGGTGAATAGTGCCCCACCAGTGCTTGACATTAAATGTAAAATAACTAAATGTACATACTGTATCATCACTCTGCCAGCGGTATGCTCTGCACAAGTACTAGTTGTACTGCAGCCTGCCGAGTCCAATCCGGCAAGTTCTACCAACCTGCCGAGGCCAATCCGGCAGATTCTACTAACCCACCGAGGTCAATCTGGCAATTCTATCAACTTGCCGGGTAGATGGTTATAATGTAGGCTACTTCCAAGAAGCTTTTCATTGATTCCCCAGTGCGCATGGCACCTGAGGACTTTGCCAGCCAGGAGGTATTGACTATCAAATCTTTATAAGCTTTCTGTGTGTGATTTTTGATGTTCCTTGGTGAAAAGTACCCTTAAAAGTGCTTAGAGTCGCTGAATATACTGCTTAGTGCTTAATTTGAGCTGTTGGAGGTGGTGTTATGTCGAAGGGAATGCATTAACATTAACACAACCATATATATATAAGGTCAGCCAGTGTTTGAACGAATTAGACATAATTAGTGCATTATAAGTAGATATGACTTCCACAAGCTTTACATGATAGTAAATATGATGTGAAAGTCGCTTTATCACTTCTTGTTGAGTTCTCAAATGTAATCTTGAACCAGAAGTATTGTTTTGAATATGATATAGCACAAATGACAACGGAATTTTGATATAAAATATTATATCTACAGAGTACTAAGCTTTATCAAAGTATATCTTCAAGGAAGGAAGCCCAAAACAAGAAAAACATATAATTTCGTCCCAAATAGGCGCCCAAAATCGGATAAAGTGTTTACAAAGAGGTATATAATGTATAATTCCCATGTAGGATAGTACAATCATTGATAATTTGAACACAAAACCATACCTGTATCCACCTTTAACTCATTTACATTACCATAGACAAGTATTTCATTATTCAAGCTTTAGGCGCCTACATCTTCCATATTTTGGCAAAGTACATTATGATCAAACTAAAAATAGGTTGCATTATAATATCTATTTACAGAAAATGTCAATGCGATGACATCACGGAGAATGTAAATATTATCTACACAATTAATTTGGATTGGCCTGATAGGGCTTAAAAAGGTTAAATATTTTTGGATGTCCGGCAAAGATGCCCACCTCATGCAGACAATTTTAAACTAATATAATTTATGAGTGGTATTACTTACAAGGTACTGGCGGCACGTTCTGCATAAATTCACCAGGGTGCCAGATTATAATGCACGGTGAGTTTGAATTATTACACCAGTGCTGCCGCAGCAAGTGCCGGAGGTATTTTACGGTGAGATATTCGGTGAGTGTACAATCTACCAGTGCACCTGCCGAGGATCTTTTTGTTGCATTCAAATTTTAAAAATTAAAATTAATGCAGAACCGGTGAGACAATATTCAAGGTGCCGGTGCTGCTTAATTGTATGTGACACCTATAGTACCTGCCGGCAAGTGCAAAATTTTGTACAGTACAACCTGCCGGTGCCGGTGCCATTTATACGGTTCATTCTATGCAGGTATAGGTGCCGGTATTGCCAAAAATTTCTAGTGATCCCAGTATTCTTTTTATTGCATTCCACAGTATATTATCTATCTACACCTGCTAATATACATGCTCCCCATGTCCCACCGGCCGGCGACCTAAAATGGTGCTTCCCGCAGCACCCCAATTCACTGGCCCAGTGTGCATTTCACCCCCTACCCTACCCACCGGATTTCCGGTGCTATTTTCCCACATACCAATCCCGGTAGCATCTATCTACACCCCCAATATCCATCCTACCCCCTACCCTACCCACCAGTTTCCGGTACCATTTCTCCAGCTACCCCCTACCCCGGCAGAACCTATCTACACCCTATATACCTGCCGCTCCCCCTACCCACCACCTACCACCATATCCCAACATGGTCATTCCTTTCTGGAGTGCATCAGTGCGCGCATTCTGACCGTATCATACGCTACACTGTAGGTACACATTCTACCGTATCATACGCTACAGTGTAGTACTGGTACCTGCGCATTTGCATGGCACTTTTTATTTTAGTTACACAGCCAAATTGCTGTTCCATGCATAGGATATTGAGTAACCTGAGTCTGGTGCCAAATGAACAGCGTTGCTCTAGCAATGTGGTCATTTACTTTTGAAGAAAGCTGTAAGAATGAGCAGAGGCATACTTTCTTGCTACACAAGAGCCTCAAGATGCTCTGTTGATAGTGGACATGCACTATAGTCACAGCCAGATGCTGGGTCGCATGGCTGGGGCCGCTATGTGAATCCTTCACAGACATTTCCACAGATTCACTGTACATGATCATAGCCTTGTTTTAGCAGACTCTGGAAAAACAAGTGATGTTCTAGAAGTTTACATAAAACCTGATGAACACAGCCGTGTTAAAAATAAGAGACAATTCGGGCTATAATCGTTGTATGTGTCACATACGGGCAAAAAATTCATGTAACTTGTATTCAGGGGTTGGTCATACTATATCTAGGGAGCCGACCCTCCAAAAATACCGGTTAGGTTGTACTTTTGTCTATGTTTCTGAAATACTGCGCCCGTCGCAAGAGGCACGAGGGAGGAGGAAATGGAGCCACTTCCGAGACAGCCCCTGATCAAACATGGCAAGCTATTCATATTCCGACAAGAGACGGCACCATATCGGCACATATATGATCTATCTATATTTGGTTAGGGACCAGTTGACGTTTTGTCCCAACAGCAAACGTGCTTTCCTTCTTGTTCACGGCTCTTTTTTGTTCTTTTTCTTAAACGTCTTCTTCATTCTGGTCAATATCTTCACGAACTTGTCGAGTCCGATATCTTTCTCAACAAACAGGCAGTCGATTTCTACATACTTTCCCGAGTTTCTCCGCTTGCTCAGTGACCGACCGGCACTACTGTGAGTTGGCATTTTCCCTCTCCATGTCGGGTCCTTTCTTCCTTTCCTCTCCTCTGCGTACTCTTCCTCTCCCTCGCCAAAAAATATCCTGACAAACTCTGTGCACCCAGGTTATCTGGCCCTACGTCAGCCTCTCGAACGTCATCTATGTGCTCTCCGAAGTAAAGAATCGCCGACCCACCGTTGATATTGGTACTGCGGTTATGGATGAAAGATCCCTTATTCTGCTTGTACGTCACTTCTGTTTCATATACTAATAACGTTTTATGTATTTTACACGCACAGGTTCAACGTTTAATGAGTGGGCGAATAGTCGCTGTTTAGTTTTCGGGAATGTTCATACCCCCTAGGCTGAGAGTGCGCTGAGTGTGTGCGCTGCAATGAGCGCGTTGCAAAATAGCATTGTATGTCTCCTTCCCTCCACATTCAATTCCGCAATCTCGGGTTTCTTCATTCTTTTTCTTTCCAGGTCTTCCCACAATGCCAGCATCAACGTTGTGGCAGTGCAACCTGCCATGCGGTACTGGATTAGATAGCATTACAGATTAGATACAGATTAGGGACTAGTTGCGGTAATCGCCGGTGACGGTCAGCAGTGCACGCTGGTCACCAATAATAGAACACCTTCTGACGAGACTTCCACTGTGCGAGCCAGATTGGACTGCTCCATCTGGTGACAACAGAGACATTCCGACCTTCTTTTATTTTAAAAATACATTGATTACAATGTTTTGATTCACTGATAAATGTGCGACTACACCTGAACCCACCAGAAACCCGAAACATACCTTTTCCCCCCTGAACAGACTCCGCACCACTGCCAAAAGACTGTCCGCCATAATTTTCACAATTCAGATCAATTCATTTTGGCCACGCCTCGCACCACGCAGGCCGTTAGCGGATCTGGAAAGAGACGCAGACGCCCGTTACCTTCCCATTACAACAGATAACTCACCTGCCCAAAGCCCAAACAGATCATCAACAGACGACTCTGAATCAACCTTGACATCATCACCACCCAACACACCCTGGACGTGGTCTCCGGCAGTATTCACTTCACCTTCACCACTACCTCTAGCCCCACTGGTACCTCCGACATTGGAACTGTCAATCCCACAACTGTCAATCCCACAGCATATTAACCTTCTCGACAATTTTGATATTGATATGGCCGATATAGCCAATATTTCATTTACTGGAAAAGCAGATGACGAAGACCCTCAGGACTTCATGAACCGCTTAGAGAAGATTATTATGCTCAGATCATCAATGTCCAAGGCCAAGAAGGTCCGCTTCTTGAAGCTTTCCCTCAAAGCAAAATCACCAGCAGATGAATGGTGGACCACTCTAACTGGGGCAGACCAAGCAACCTTTAGTGCCGTACAAGCTGCCTTCTTGGTTCGCTGGCCTCTCAAACCGATTATTGCAAAGACTACGGCGGAGAAACAAGCACTTCTAGACGCCGCAATTCTGAAACCCGAGGATCTGGGAAAACGAGTAGCAGCTACCAAAGGAGGGGAGGAAGAATTGACTCATATCGTATGGGCGGACAAAGTGGAGAGACTTGTGAAAGACATCCCTGATACAGGAAACCTACTCGTTCCAGGCATTCAGAAGAACCTGCCTCGGGCAATCATCAAATTGATCGGGCTGAAGTCCATGACATGGACGGAACTATGCAACAATGTCAGGGGAATTACACTCGAGGAACTGTTGGATCAAATAGAGGAAGAACGCGATCATACACGAAGGATTATACCTACCCCAGAAGCACCCAATAAAGCTCTCAGTGCCGCCTTTCAGAATATCAATCTAAAACCCACCCAACGCCAGTATACACCTTACCAACCTCAACGATCTCGCAGCACCACACCCAACACCTATACCGACAGACCACCCCACGAGCGTCTCGCTGACGTTCTTCGAAAGGCCCTACCTATGCATCCTAACACAGCTGACGGCCATTCTAAATACAACACGCAGATTACGGAGTGGCATGTAGCCCATGGACAAAGCGGACCCAGTGAGTTTCGGCCATATCCTCTCACTCCAGGAACAGCACCAGTCGCATCTGGAGAGTGCTGGATCTGTGGCTACCCATCCCATCAACGCTCTCCGTGCACCAAATCTCGAGTCCCAACATTCGAAAATAAATGGCGATCCATTGCACAAACCATCCGTCATCGTGCCGAGCAAGCAGCTACAGTTCCAGCCAATGTCAATGTAGTCAGCATAGAGGATACAAATGTGCAAACTTACGACCCAGATGATCTCGACCACCTTTACAATCTAATCAACCAGGGAAATAGGGAAGGGTCGTCGACGTAAAGCTCCATGCTTCATCGGCGACCCAGGAGCAGCAGAAGAGGTGTGTGGATGTTCCCAGGCAGGCTGAGCCGCTGCTTGGGAACAGCAATAGGCCTGCCAACAAACAGTATCATTCACGAAAGGGAGAGGGAAATATGGCCGCAGTCAATAACATCATCCCAGATACTCGAACCATGTATTTTGTGTCGGATAATAAACAATTTTTTGTTTCGGACCTTTATAATGTTGGCAGCATAAGAGAAGGAGATGGAAGGAAGAAAGAGAGTGTACCGTTTGTGCATAATATGGAACTAGCTGGACCAAAAGGAGAAAATGTCAGATTTCGAGCCGTCTTCGATGACGGTGCTATGGTTAATGCCATCGATGATCAAATGTTTGAACTTTCAAAGACTCGCCTCTCAGACCTGGAACCATCCCAAATGGTACTACGAATGGCGGATGGTCGTCTTGTACCGTCTCGAGGCATATGGCATGGAAAAGTCACAATAAAAGGAACTACCTTCGAAGGAGGTTTCGAAGTTTTTGGCAGTAACAAAGCATGGGCGGTACTAGTCGGAAAACCCCTTCTCGAAACTATGAAAGCGGTACATGACTATGGTAATGACACAATCTCCATTCCAAACAGCGAAAATACCCACATCACCCTGCAAAATCAATTTTTGAAGAGGTCAGGAATAGCTGGCCACCTTCTCGCAAATCTTACGATTGACATCAAGCAGCGCACAAACTTCTTGGGGGATTTGCGATCCCCCTCGAGGGAAGTTTTACCTGTTATTCATGAGAGTTCAGACGAACAAATAATTGACAAACCCTTACCCAGTAATAACACTAGCCCAGAAATTTCTTCGCAGGCACCCGAGGAGAACTGGCACAATATCTGGATACTGGACAAAGCAGCTGGAAACAGCTCTGACCATCCAGGCTTCGCACAGCCAGATGTGTTAAAAGCCTTCAAACCAACACTTTTAACACGTAAAACTGAGCCCTATAACCCAGCACGAGTTGCAACGATCCTTGGAGAAGTAACAATTGGCGAAGACCTCTCGCCTGAACAGAAAATTGTGGTGCAGAATCTTATAGCTGAATATGCAGACTGCTTCGCTCTTTCAATGAGCAAGGTTACTCCAGTTCAAGGTGCAGCACATCGTTTGGACATACCTCGAGATACAGTATTTCGAACAAAAGTCAATCAACGACCACAAAGTCCACCGCAACGCGAATTCTTCAACGACGTGATTGACAAAATGCTCGCAGCTGACATCATCACCCCAATTGCCCATCAAGATGTGAAATGCTGCGGGGCAACTACATTAGCCAAGAAGGCACATGAAGGAGAAGGGCTTACCATAGACTCTCTGAAACACCGCGTCAATGACCAATGCATCGCTGCAGGTTTACCAGCAGCGTTCGAAGAATTACCGCCCCGCGAAGAAACAGCAGCTGATCAATGTCATACGGAAGCTCAAACAAAATGGCAGTACTTTACCCTCCCCCCCTGATTCCAAGTGGATTCCATGGAATCCAGGTTAATTCCAGGGATTCCAATTGGAATCCAACCATTCCAGCTCCAGTCCAGCCAAGTCATATGGATTCCAACTGTGTTCCTGGTCAATTCCAACTTGATTCCAGATGGATTCCAACGACCCAATTTGGGGTGGAATGGAATAGGAATGGAATCCAATCACATTCCATCTGGATTCCAAGTAAGGTGGGACTTAACAAAATTTAACACAAGTCCATAGGAACAGATTCCACTTGGATTCCAACCATTCCAGGTGCATTCCAAAAAATTTCATGTCATTTATGTTTAAAAAAACATAATATTCACCAAAAACATGAGAATCACACAAAAAAACATATAAAAAGCGAAATTTCATTAATTAATTGAGAAAATTCATAATATACATGATTTGTATAAACTTATATAATTATTTTTAATTAGAAAAAAATAAGGGGGAGGGGATATGGAAAGGGGAGGACAGAGAGAAGAGATGAGAGGGGATAGGGAGAGATGAGAAGGTGGGGAGGAGGAAGGGGATGGGAAAGGAGGAACAGAGGGCCCAGCCTGTCGACAGCGGCGGTGAGCGAGCGAACGGAGTGGTGAGGGCACATACCTCGTCGTCGTCCTAAATGCCCTCCCTCGACACGTCACGCCCTTGCCTCCAACCCCGCCCCCTCGCGTTCGTCGGCTGGTTCGCTGGCATAGGCCGCTCGTATTCGTCGTTACCGTTACGCATGTCCGACGGTCGTTGCCGTTGGTGCCTCGTCGTCGTTGGCATCGGCGTTGTGTCGTTGTGCGTGTTGCCATTGTTGGGGTCGTCGTTGGCATCCTGTCGTCGTCGTTCGTGCGGTGTCGCTTGCATGACGTTGTTGGGGTCGTCGCTGCCACGTCGTCGTCGCCCCTCACCTGGCCACGTCACGCCCATGCCCGCCGCCTCGTGTTTGTCGGCTGGTTCGCTGGCGTTCGTCGTTGGCGTGTCGTTGGCGTTGGCGTTGGCGCACTAACTACTGACAGAATCATGCATGAGTTCCTGGTAGTTGCCCAATTAAGGTGATGCATCCACAGCGGAAATGGCCACAAGGCCCAAAGTCATGTATCAGGGTGACTGACAGTGACTAGAGAGCTGTAGTCATGTAAAAATCATGTGATCTGGTGCACAGCCACCAAAAATCAAAGTTGTAGAGAAAAATTCAAAAGTTATGCTAAATATTTTTTATTACATAATAATCAACGGTTCAGCCACAAAACGCAAAATATCCGTGGAAAGCCGGATACAAATCAAAATAAAAGATTGAAATATTTATAGCAAGCTAAAAATAAATTCTAAAATCATCAAAAAATGTGTTCTATACCGTTTTAGGCTTGAACTAATCAAATATGTAAAGTGTTCTAAAAATAGATCGCGCTAAAAATAGACTTATCTTTTATCTAGTCTTATCTCAGTCCCATCTATCATCCATCAAAGGCCTTTATCTCAAAATCTCAAAGTCCAAAGTCCTCTTGCCTTATTGGGTTGTTTGGATGTGACATCACTCAAAGGCCTTGTTTGTTTTGTATCCTGCATGCCCCTGCCTGCTAACATTATTATTTATTGTTTGTTTGTATTTGAGGCCATATAAACATATGAGTGGAGCCCAAACATGTAAATAGAGGCAAGCAAAAAGTCATGTGCATAGATTTTGATCCCATCAAATATAAACACATGACTATCAGGTGATAAGTCACAAACAGTCACAATAAGCCAGCCAGAGGGCTTGATACATGAATTTGGGCCACTAGGCCACGGCCACTGTGGATGCATCACCTTAATTGGGCAATTACCAGAACTTGATGCATAAATCTGTCCGCACTGGCTGGTTGGCGAGTCATCTTCGTCGTGGCTCGTGTCGTCGTCGTCGTCGTCGTCGTCACCCTGCCATCGTGTCGTCGTCGAGTCATCGTCGTCATCGTCGTCGGCGTGCCGTCGTCGCTGATGTGCGTGTCGTCGCTGTGTCGTCGTTGGCGTCGCTGTGTCGTCGTCGTCGTGGGTGTTGTCGCTGCCGTCGTCGTTGGGGAGTGGGGAGCGACGTGGTGGTGCGGGACGAAGTGGTAGTGGTGGTGGGAGAGAAAGAGGTGAGGTGGCAACCAAACGGCGTTGCCATCAGTCACGTTTGAGCCGTGCCGAGACATGCCGAAAAAGGTGGTATGTATACCTCACGTTTTAAATGTTTCTATAAGCCTTTGTGGCACAGGTGGTATATCGTGCACCCTCGGTGTTCTCGGGGTCGAGTGTTCGATTCTCGCTGGTGTGCTTTTTTTTTTTTCCTATTAATAATTAAAATAAGAGCAATGGTGCCCTCAATCTAATTGGATTCCATCGTATTCCATTGGAATGGCCTCAAACGGGTCATATCTAATGGTATATAGTGTATTTCTAGTGGATTCCGGCCAATTTGTCTGCTATATGTTGGATTCCACTTGGATTCTACCTAAATTCCACCTACATTCCGCACATTCTGCTGGAACCAAGGTGGAATATTCCACCTGGAATGGGTAATTCAACGGATTCCAGTTGGAATCCTGGTGGAATCCATGGTGGGTCCTCCCATACAAAATGGCAGAGAATTGTGTCTTGAAATTCACTCTGGAATCCACTGGAATCCATCCTGAATCCTGGAATGAACCTGGATTCCAATGAGAAAAGGGGGGGGAGGGTAAAGACCTCCAAAATGGCGAGTCTGCCAAGACTTCGCAGAACTGAACAAAGTCACAAAGGTACCACCAATGCTGCAGGGTGATATTCGTCCGAAACAGCAATCATTGAGTGGACATCATTGGGTTACTGTGTTCGACTTTGCGAACGGGTTCCATACATGTGAAATCAAACCCAAAGACAGGCCCTATGTATGCTTCTATGTCGAGGGACGTGGATACTTCTCCTATAAACACATGCCCTTCGGTTTGACCGGTGCTCCATCAACCTTCTCCGAAATGACAGCACGGGCACTAGGCGATCTGGTTGGCACCCTAATTGAACTGTTCGTTGATGACGGTGGCATGGCAGGTGATCATTTCGATGAATTCCTTGCTAATACACGACAATTACTTCAACGGACACGCGAAACTGGATTATCCCTCTCGGCATCTAAATCGAGGTTCTTTATGACAGAAGCTACGTTTGCTGGAGCTCGCATAGGACCAGATGGAATTAAACCTGACTTAACAAAATTAACGGCAATCGTCAACTGGAAAACACCTGCTGACTTACAGAACTTAGGCTCTTTCCTCGGTCTAGCAGGCTATTTTCGAACTCTGATGAAAGGATATTCCACCATGGCTCAGCTGTTAACAGACCTAGTTCGGAACCTCGAACTTCCGAAACTGAAGGGTAAAGCAGCCTATAATCGGGCTATGAAAGGATATTCATTAGCCAGCCTCTGGAACGAACAACATAACAAAGCATTTCTTCGTCTGAAGGTAGCACTCACAAGTGAACCAGTCCTGAAGGGGCCAAAGTTTGATGGCACTCCTTTCGTCGTAACCACAGATGGTTGCAAATATGGATTTGCGGGTATGCTGACACAAAGGTTTACAACAGTTCTTCCGAATGGCACCGAAAAGATAGTGATGCACCCTATTGCTTTTATTTCAAAACAAACTTCAGCTACCGAAGAGAAGTACAAACCGTTTATCCTAGAATTTGCTGCACTGAAATATACCCTCGATAAATTTGTCGACACAATATGGGGTTATCCAATCGAACTAGAAACAGATTGTCAGGCTCTTCGGGACCACCTCCTTAGCTCAACACTGAACTCGACTCACGCTCGCTGGAGAGACGCAGTACTAGCCTACAACATAGTGGACGTCAGACACCGACCTGGAAAACTCAACCTAGTGGCTGACGGCCTAAGCCGAATGTTCGTAAACTTACCACACGAAGATGGTGACGGACACGAGTGGACTGTTAGCGAAGATTGGGAGGCACGTATGGGACTGACCAATGATGTTTTTCAGATAGAAACATCACACACAGAATCCATTTACATGGCATTAAGAAATTGGTTCACAAAAGAGAAGGTGTTCCTAGAAATAATCGATTCAATACTCGAGTTGGACCATGGCAAGAGCTTACGTACAAGGAAGAGGGCAAAACATAAGGCAGAAGGGTACCTGATAGAAGGAGGATGGCTGTGGAAAGTTGGAGATGGGTCAGTGAGAGCAAGGCCAAGGATAGAATGTGTTACACAGGAGGAAACAAGGACACTGGCATACGAAATCCACCGGAACAATGGACACTTCCATCGCGACAACATCAAGGCAATACTGATGGATACGATCACCAGTCCACACCTCGACAAGTCCATCACGGAAGCCATCATGAACTGCGGGAAATGTAAAAGCTTCGGTTCGACGCACCTTCATTCCCTTCTCGAACCAATCACAAGGCGACACCCCTTTGAACTCATGGTCGCCGATACACTGTCAATGCCTAAAGGAAAAGGCGGCTTTGTTAAACTATCAATGTGGATGGATCTGTACTCACAAAGTCTGTGGGTAACAAAACTCAAGTCAGCAGCTACGGGTAAATCATCCAAGAAGAGTTACGGCGACATATGTGACATGTTTACACCCTCCGAAACACTCATGGTCGATGGCGGTCCAGAATTTGACAATCGAGAGCTGCGTGAAGAATGTGAGAAGCGAGGAACAATGCTACAGATATGCCCAGCATACTCACCATGGGTCAACGGCCTCCTTGAAGGCATGAACAAAATCCTACTGGATCGTTTGAAACGTATGTGTGCTCCAGATTTAGGTGAGGACGAATACAATGCCATGGACGTCCCGGCAAATTGGCCAGACCACCTAGATACTGCAATAAGGTACATCAATAACCGAATCCTGCCAAATCTGAAATACTCGCCGAACGAATTAATCCTGGGTCTTGTTATTAACACAAAACCGACACCACTAGCCGAAATCATATCTGAACCCACGCTCGACGAAGTGGAGGTGCAGCTTGCCTATGTAAACCAGCAACGATTTGACGGCTATGCGCAAATGGTGGATCACAGCCTCCGTCGTAAGGCTGCATTCGATAAGAAAGTCCTTGCCAGCCCACCGCAGGAAGTCACGTTCAAAGCAGGCGACCTAGTGCAAGTGTACAGGAGCGACTTAGATTACACATTTACAACAGACAGGAAGCTCTTACCAAAATTCTCTGCCCCGAGACGTGTCGTCAGCCGCAACCAAAATTCCTACAAACTTCAAACATTGGAAGGTCTGCCTATTGGGGGCAACTTCAGTTCCCGGCGGCTGCGGCAGTTTATTCCCCGTGCTGGCACGGAGCTTGAGAGTACACAGAAAGCAATTGAAGAGGAGTGGTGCCAGAGAGAGGGACACACAGATAGAGTGGCAAGAGATGAGGAAGGAAGTGACATAGATGGTCAGCAAGAGGGCAAAGATAAGGAATCTAGCCCGGAAAACTCACAGGATGAGAACCAAGTTAGTGTGGACTCGGAGGTTGAAGAGGATGTATGGTACGATGCCCAGGAAGATCACGAAGATGGTAGTACACCTGAGGAAAGGACTGCTAGAGGAAGGGACTGCTAGAGGGGTATGCAACAAGGGCGTTGCTAAGTAAAAGGGGGGGCACATGTGGCAGTGCAACCTGCCACGCGGTACTGGATTAGATAGCATTACAGATTAGATACAGATTAGGGACTAGTTGCGGTAATCGCCGGTGACGGTCAGCAGTGCACGCTGGTCACCAATAATAGAACACCTTCTGACGAGACTTCCACTGTGCGAGCCAGATTGGACTGCTCCAACGTCAATTTGTACTTCCCTACTGTCATCGACAAGCCCATCCACTTTGGTATCCGGGAGAACTTGGCTCCATTTTCCTTCTCACTTGCGAGTTTGCCGGCTCTGCTGTTCTTTAGTGCGGTGCACATTATTGGAGAGGATGGTTTGACGGGGTGTGTTTAGGCAGCTTGGCTGTGGGAATGGGGGAAAGGGGTTCATTGGATTTTTTCACCATCCCTTGACATCCCTGGGTCTCTCTTTGTCGTCGTCTGGATCCACGACCCACCCTCGACAATTTCACCACCTTACTCATCAATGCATCATTAATCATTGTTAGTCCTCCTTCCCCTCGTTTCTCATACATCCAGCGACCTTCTGGCCTCAAGCCTACACGCTCACATTGAACGTTGACACTGACATGGCCATATAAATCGTCATGACGCCCTAACCATCCTGTCCGCGCACACCTATTATTCTTGCGCATCTCTCGTCAACACTACTATTACCAGTAACATCGCCAACACGACCGCCACTATTGGCACCAAAACCACGATCAGGGGCGCCCAGGTTGTCGTGGTCTTCGTCCTTGTCCTTGTCTCCAAACGTAACCATCCTTCCTCTCGTTCTAGGCCCCCATCTACTGTGCCTCCTCTCTCTGGCTGTACTCTCGTATCCCACGTCCTCGTCTCCCTCCCTTCTCTGAAGATGTCATTCAATATTCAATATTCAACCTTGATTGATTCATCAACCATCCATCATCTCCTCACAACCAGTATCCCCGCCTCTCCCTCCGCCTACATTTCTTTCTATCCAGCCATCTGTACCATCCTGCATCTGATGCTCACGTCATTTTTCCCTTTCCTCTTTTCCTCTTTCTTCTCATCTTTCCCCTTTTCCTATTTTCCTTGTCTTATTTTTATATTTACCTCTTTCCTCTTCTTTTCATTTTTTCATCACACATTATCCTCGCTCTCCTGTACATCGTATATACTTCTTTTTTGGACTTAATCATAACTATAAATCCATTATTCCGTCATTCTGCTATGCGCTGGCTTTATGTTCATTACTCTTTTTCCTTTTGTCTCTGATACTTGATGCCCGATATTTAATCCTCATTTTGTATTACGTACAACTTGTATAGAGTACGACCGCGATGATCACTAAATGTTAAATTCATTCTTGTTCTAACTGGCTTCCGGTGCACTCGCTGGAACACTCAACCCTCAATGTCAAACACTCAAAGTATTGATATAACCTTTTTCCGCTCTGGTGCGCTGTTACAAAGCAACGACACTCTTCCTTTGATTGTCGTCTAGATTTTTTCCTTTTTCTCCTCTCCCTTCTTCTGGTGTCTGTCCCGCTTTACTGCAATCGAAGAGGATATTCAACCTCCTCAAAGGTGTAACTGCCCTTTTAAGTTCCTTCCTCCCTACTTTCCGCTTTTCGTCTTCTCTCTTTTGGCAAGCTGCTTCTCGGCCTTTCTGGCTTCATCAGGAAGATCACAGATTTGTAGGCGCGCTTGTCCAAGGCCGACGAGTATGCCAAGTAATGCCAACGACGCCAAATATTTTGACTTGGCCAAAAAAAGAAGCCGGATCCTAGAGTGCCGCCAACGACACCAAATCACCCCAAGCACATTACATTAGACCAATACATAGATACTTGGGAAACGCTTGCAAGGACTTGTGCGTAGAGAAAATCATTTTTATTGTGTATTATATACACATTCACATTCTAGACTACAAATATAACGTACAGATACTAAACTGAATCATAAATGTTGATAAAATCCGCTTTCCTTGAAAACCGCTACCTAAAAAATAACTGCCCTCTCACTTAAAATATGCCTGCAAACATCTATTTCCTTCGTCGCGTACACCACCATTGACAGAAAGACGATAATTATTGAACATACCTGCGAAAAGCATAGCATAAAAATCATTTTAGTACACGTTTTCGAGGCCCAAATACCCGTTCTTACTCACCGACTCATGAATAACCTCAATTTAGGTTAGAGGGCCACACCTGTATCTGTCAAGGGCAAATGTACTGCCTACTAATACATCCCCTTACATCCTGATTAGTTCGTGGAAGCAAGAAAAGGCAAATAGCAATAGTAGCACATATCTTACCAATTATCGTTCATGTCCATGAATCCCGGTCCCCCCCAGACGAAATGCTCCCAATTATCCAGCAGATGACACCGTGGTCTTGGTGATGATGACCAGCAAGCACTATATCTCCGTAAAATTGACGTTTGAGGCAAAGCAGGCACAATGGTGAAGGATGATGATGAAGGAATGGAAGAAAGAGCAACGGAATCGCCAAAAATTGTACATCAAAACATCACGTGGTCGGAGTTTGAAACGACTTGAATGGAATTTCAAGTTCCGTATTTCAAGTTCCGTTACCTATTCCCGTTAAATTTCCCTACGGGCGGTTCCTGGACACAGGAATATGGGAATATGCAGAATCTGAAATGATAAAAGAATTTGGAACAGGATATTGACCTAATTAATAAGAATTGTCTGGGCAACAGCCCGTGGCTAATTGTTATGTCATGCATGTCCTTGATGACATGCGCGTAGAAATTAAGCAAGGTTCCGGGCCCTGTACACCTTTTATATTCCCGTTAAATACTCAAACCAAAAGAAACCTTGAAGAAACCACTCCTTTCCAGCCTTGCATCACTGTCATGTCATCTAATAATTCTGGCAACACTATAGCTCCGACACAAGCTTTGGACTCCTTAGCACGATCATCTCTGTGGTTCGATGATGGCACTCTTGTTCTTCAGGCAGAGAACACACTGTTTCGTATCCACTACACGGTTCTTGCACTGCACTCAAAGGTCTTTGCGGATATGCTACGCATACCACAACCTACAAGTGCTAACCCACAAGATATTCTGGATGCGACATTTGAAGGCTGTCCAATTGTCTTCCTATCCAACAGTGCAGAAGATATTTGTTACATGATTTTGTGGATTTACGAGAACCAGAAGTCAGTTCAGAATATATTTCATGAATTGTCATCACTAATTAATTTGTGCGACAGAACATATGGTTTTGAAGTGCCAATGCCTCTTAGTCATGCGCTCTCTCTCTTTTGACTTGGTCGGAAGTATGAGATTGCACATGTATGTGAAGAAATCATCCGTCATATGGCATTGGTGATTCCGTATCACCCAAGCATCCAAGGCCCAAGCAAATTCAGTGTACAGCTTCGTGTCGACAAGTTTAATGCAATAGTAGCCGATAATGATGAAGAGGAACCCGAGATGCAAGTCTATGCAGCTCTGACAAACCTGGCATATGAGTTTTAGTTGGAAACCTTTCTCCCAATGTTGTATCACTTACTAGCCCAGGCAGATAATGTGAGTACTTTTTTGCTTTTATTTCTCGTATCGGGACGACTTATTTTCCTAGAAAAACTTGCTTAAATGGGGAAAAGAGAAGAAGATTCACCAGGATGCCCTCTTCACTTGCTTAATTGGCAAGGAAATGATGATGGCAGAGGTGCGATCCAAGATAAGTAATCTGATAGATGAGCCTGGTACATTGCTGCCATGCAAATCACAAAAACCTTGCGCAATGAAGGCACCAATCACATTATTTGATTTGCCGGGCCTAATTTTTGCCCCAATGCCATATCATAACGACACATCAAAAGACTTTTTTGTGGACTATAAATTCTGCTCCACCTGTTTAACATCCTTAAACAGGCTTTATGAAAGGCTTTCCAAAGACATTTGGGACCGTCTACCCTCTTTCTATGGGTTTGCAGAGTGGAAGAACTTGAAAAATCATTAGGTAAGCAGTACATTGAGTTAGCATATAAATTCATCGGTTTACTCTCTTTGCATTTGCAGCGTCTGTGTTAGCACATGTATCAAGACACATGACCATGTGGTGCATTTTAAATATAAATTGGTCGTCCCATTTGGTACTGTAGTTATTTTTGAAATCTGATTACTTCAGCATACTTTAATGGCAATAGTCCTTGCTATCGTTCTCATATCTTATCATGATCACCAAATTCACGAACATCCAGCCAAATTGTTGCATAAAAGAGTACAAATGGAGCCTCTTGACGCAAATTTGACGGTGCTTTTATATGCCATAACATTTTCTTTATTTGTACTCTATCTCCTAGGAATTAGAGAAAAATTTCCACCAATCGGATGCTTTAGAACTACTGGAATGAAGTGACAAATAGATCAGTTTTTAGTGGTTTTTGATTGACCTTCGCTGTTCGCTTATGGTACTCTGACTATTTAACAAAGGATATCTTCATATCTTTTGTTTCAGTCTTTCCACAAGCCACAGCGAACATCATCATGGAGCCTATTGAACTTTCTGTTTCTCTCATTCACAGATCAGCCAAAACAAGTTTTATAGGCACAGCACCTATTACGCACTAGAAGCTCAATGCCAAACCAAGCAGCACACTCCACAATGGAATGTGGGTGCGATTGTTTCAGGGGGGAACTCCAGTTTCTGGTGGAAATGGGAGGCTTATATTTCCAGAGATTCACAAGCGAGGATTTGTGTGTTACACAGTTGATCCATTTGGGCCAACGGTTCCTGGGAGCTATATCAGCATTTCGGTTCCACTGCAATGGGTGTCGCTTGGAATCTATCGCCGACTTTGCTACATCATTTCCTGGCTCACTTTGCCACATGAAGAGCCAGAAGTAGCAGGAATAGCAGAATCACAAACAGTATGGTACACACATCCTCCATCCATATATTCCCAGCTTGCGGTTTTGAGCAGAAGTCAAATCATTCCTCCTATCAACATCGCCAATGAACAAAGTGGTATAAACAGATATATGTGTTGAAGAGTATGTTTTCAATTACTCATAAAAATGTATTGCTGATATACTCGAAGGAACCGAACTCACATTAGTGGCGTAAATGTAGCGGTTCTCAATATTTGATATGTAACCAGTAGCCAATGCATACTTGTTCCCATGCTACATACTATTATAAGCACATTGGTATACACTTCTGGCTCTGAGACAAATGCTAAGAAATGATAGGCTTTTTCGCTTTTTTTTTTTTGGTTCGGGTACAAAAGAAAGCCTTTCCAATTTTCTCTTGGAACTGCAATGTCACCGTCATCATCTTTTCTAACTATGCCTACTGCTATCAGCTACACACTAGGCACAACACCATCCATATCTCCTCTTCTTCCATCACACATGCACTCTACTGCAAAGAATAAATCTTTAGGGCATCCTCTCCGTCTGATACACTCAACTTTGGTTTCTACACCTAATACACCACACACCACAACCCCTATTGCTTTAAAGCCCATACAGGTTAGCAGTGATGCTACATGCATGAGTCTATCATGCAACATTAGAGTTGAACACACCTGCAATCACGCTGCCAACATCGAGCACAAGCCCAGAAATGTGAAGGAGATCTATATTGGACGGTTTCACAACAACAGTGGACCATTACCAGACCGGAACATATGGACACTTTTCCCAGGCCATTCCAGGGACACCATTACAACAGGAGTTAACTATTATGTGAAAGAGTATGGGTTGATTTTTTTTATTGATCCACGACGGAGCATGTCGCTGGAATTTGGAGCAGATGAGCCCTGGAGGGTGTACGGTGCATTTGACAGCTTTTCTGGTGACAAGCTCTTTGACATCGTATTTGAGACAGTTTATGAGGCATCCAGTCTATCAAATCCTTACAAACTTATACCAAGTGCCTTTCGTCGTTTTTTTTGTTTATACTTTTGTTCAGTTTAAACATACCGTAGTTATGAGAATTTTGCCTTATACCTTTTATAGCTTGTCCACAGAATTTACCACATACAATATATAAAATAACCACCCCTTTAGCAACATTTTAATCATTAGAGTTGTGTTTGAACATTGTTTATTTCAACCAGCAAAGTACAAGTAAATGATAAAGAATATGATATAACCACAATTAGAACCTCTAGCAGCGGTCCTGCAAAAATCCTAGCTTGAGGTTTTGTTCCTGCCACTCCTTTGGCAAAATAGCGGCATTGATATCTTGGCTTTCAAAACCCCAGATGTGAAGAATAAATGTCCAGAAGCCCGTTTCTTCTTGTTGAGTAACTATGTGGCCGGTGGTATAATATGGGACAACCTCCAGAGAGAAGAAACTCCCCCGTACCTCCAGGACACGGACAATAACATATGAAATATCTGGCACTTCATGCCCAAGAAGAACAACACGCTGCATGACGTGGATATTAAGCAGCTCTCTTGCAACAAAGCTGTGCGCCTCGCATGTAGCCCTCCACTTGATACAGCTATGCCCTTCTTCTTTTTCTAGGCTCCCTCCAACTATGTGTGAGCTTCGGATTAAAAGCGCTGGCTGGGACCAGATTCTTGCAACCTCAGACAATGTGAATGTGGGAGGAGGAGGGAAATGAGGATATTGGAATGGTCTTTTCCTTCGATCCAGCAGAACATCGGTTATCCATGAAAAAATAGGAAAGCGTGACCCAGGATGATGGCGGGTAGGACTATTTTGTGGAGTCCGTGTAGTGACCGTATGTGTATTGTGTGCATCACGCATAAACATGACCATGTTCTATCATTCATGAGATTAGTTTCCTTTTTTCGAAAATAAAAAACACATACATCAGTTAGAAAGATGTACTGAGAAAGGGTGGACAATAGCTTTAAAAGAGGATGGACGTGTTTATGTTTACTTTCAGAAAAACGCAAACATCATTATATATCCAAATCCTGAGATTATATAATTTGAAACGTTTGCCACCCTGGTCTAATCTGATTGTCTACTCAGCTTAAAATGAATCTATGATTACAGTTAAGTCTAAATTGATTATCATTCAATCTATAGTAAAGTGTTGCATAGGAGCGTCCCTGTTGGAGTCTAAATGAGAATGCCGGTCATGTGTATTTTCAATCTTGGCCCTGCTTTTCAAGGCACAGTTCAGATATAGTCATACAAATATATCTTTCTTGGTCCTTGTACATACACAACCAAGATTGAAAATACATGTGACTGACATTCTTGAATATATTTGATACACTTGAAAGAGGTGCTTGGTACTAACTGCAGAATGCGTGTCACGCTTGCTGATGTGTCAGGTGATGCATGAGAAGCAGTCACGCTACTTTCCTCCGTCTTGTGGATGCCGGGCCGGTCAATGGTTACAGATGCTACAAATTCAGGAGAACACCCTTGGACGTTAGGAATTGAGAACATATGGAGGTATTATCAATCATGGATTAATACTGCATGAAGCTCCAAGTGCTTGGCAAATACTAAGTAGCTCATTGCGCAGATTTGCAGGGACGGAAGAAATGTTAGGCCAGCGAGGGATGAGAAAAAGAGACCAGACCAGTACTCAATAGTGAGGGAAATTCACATACCTGTTTTCGGTACTATTCCTGAGGATATAAACATATGACTTGATGATTTATACAGATTCCAAGATTGGTATGGTATAGAAATATAAAACTTATTTACAACACTCAATGTTACTTTACTAGTCCACCATACATTGCTATAGGGCCGAACAACGTCTTGACAGAAAAGGAATGAAGTAATGTGCATGATAAAATGTATTGGATAAGGCTTACATCGTCAGCAGGAAGTGGAATGTTGGGAATTGAATGAGGCAACATTGCTCCTATGAATTTTTCATAATCCGGACAGTTGAAGTCAGTTACGGCGGAGAGAGCCATGCATAATCTTACCTACATTTAAAAACTTTGGTGACAGGGCAAGGGGGGGAATACTACCATGACGGAGGAGGCTAGGGTCAGAGGATTCCATAGTAAGAAGGTCTGCAAGGGTACGATGGCGGGTACGTTGTGCTATATATATATTATTTGGTTGGGAACTGCACTGTTCAACAGACTCTCGCAAGTCTTTGCAAGCTTGCATTCCTAAAGTTGCTATGCCATTGGCATCCGCATGCTGGATAATATTGTCTGCGGCTGGTTTGGAAACGTGAAGCTTGAGGTACCCCATTTTTGCTATTTCATCTATTACGCCATACGGCGAGCCTGTTCCAAAGGTTAAACATCATATCAAAATTGTGCCACACGCACAAGTGAGGGTAACATACCATGGGTGTTTCTGTATTTTTGAAAGTGAACTTCGCCTGGGTTACGAAGAATGTTGGACACATTGACTGCAATCGAACTTTAGAAGATAGGTAATCAACTTAAACAACGAGGAAAATACCGTGGAATCCACATTGCTCGCTGGAGAGGCAGTACGCTCCACATATAAGACTAACGTCAGCATCAGAATGGCTGTATTCAGTAATGAGAATAAGTGATTTGCGGCCATGGAAGCAATTTGGGAGCATGAAGTTTGTTTGGGTGGAGTGAAGCTCCAGGTAGTCAGGGGGGACAATAGACCCGTTGGGACGTAAAGGGCTAGAGCTGACATCAACAAAGTAAGAAAAACGGTGTGTGTACTACGTACTATGGAACCTCTACCAGCTTACCTGGCAGAGGATAAGACTTGAATGTAGTGAGATTGCGAGCAACGTGCTGCGTCGCAACAAGATGATCTTCAAAATTGGTGACTTGGTTCGGATCCATGGCTAATGCGGTAATGGCTAACAGCAGCTGTGAAAGACATATTTATATGTGAGAGAACAAATAAGGATTTTTATTAGAGATCAAGGAAATTGAAACATACAAATATGCACTTGTAAACATTGTGCAAATATTTTGGAATATTGAAGTAAACAACAGGGCATCGTTTGGGTGTTTGGGACGCAGCATAGGAAGTCACTGGAAGCGTGTGATACCTGCAGCTAACTGACAAAGTACCACACCAGGATAAGATAGGTAGTTCAAGTATGGAAAGCAATTTCGTATCGCAAGGCAGCCGCTGCTTTGAGGGTAGTGAACCGCGCATTCCTAAATGGATAGGTAAGTACGACTCATCAAAGAATTCATTACAGAATCGTGTTTTACTCACATATCAGCAAAAGATCAATTAATTTGCCAATGCTGGCAAACGAGCTTTTGACCGAAATTGTCACCTATCTGCCCAGGGACGACCGAGTAGTAATGCTGCGAACATGCTGGACTCTGCACGACACAACAGTTCGCGAACTGTATCGTGATGTACAATTATACGGCCTTCCAGCACGAATGTTTCTCAGGACAATCATCGACGGTCATGGAAACTATGGCGAACATGTCAGAATGTTTGATTATAATGCAGCTTCCAGCATAGACGTCTACGTTACCTTCTTACTTTTGTCGAAGGCTCTGCCTTTGCACCTGTATCATTCACTTGATGTCTTCAAGTATGGGCAGTTGCCAGACATTAGGCATACATCCAGAATGGAAACTACCAGGCTGGCAGTTGCCGGTCTACTGGCTTGTAGACGTCTATTATCATGTAATAGTCATGTGATTTGATGCACAGCCACCAAAAATCAAAGTTGTACAGAAAAATTCAAAAGCTATGCTAAATATTTTTTATTACATAATCATCAACGGTTCAGCCACAAAACACAAAATATCCGCGGAAAGCCGGATACAAATCAAAATAAATAATTAAAATATTTGTACAGGGACAAATATTTGTCCTAAAATCATCAAAAAATGTGTATTATACCATTTTAGGCTTGATCTACCCAAATATATAAAGTGTTCTAAAAATAAAACGGTCTAAAAATATATCTATTCTAAAAATAGATTTGATCTTATTTGCTCTTGTCTTGGTTGCCATCATTATGCATTGATGGGACTTTATGCTAAAATCTTAAAGTCCAAAGTTCATTTGCCTTATTAGGGTACTTGGATGTGACATAACCTAAGTCCTAAGTTGTTTGGTGTTTGGGTGTGTTGGTGACTGATCATGGCTTATTTATTATTTGTTTGTATTTGAGGCCATAAAATTGTGGCAGTGGACCCTGAATGTGTAAATAGAGGCAAGCAAAAAGTCATGTGTTTGTGTTTTGATGCAATCAGTAACAACTAGTCACAACACATGACCAGTCAAGCATATAGGCAGTGAAACAGATGGTCTGGCAACTTCCAGCCCTGGTAGGTACCATTCTGGATGTACGCCCTATGTTTGGCAACTACCATTATTTCATATAAAAAAATGAATGACATGGCTGGCCTTTGATGCCAAAGGTAGAAACACTATGCCTAGGTCTGGGTAGAGATATGGCAACATCCCTGCTTCAGTCATTGGATAGAATGAAGGTTATTGATCTACGTACGATGAGCCATCAAGCCAATCCGACACCACTGAACGACCCAGGTTCAGCAGTACATTTGCCACGGCTCAATAGGCTTGTTCTACGTGGTGACAACCATCTTCTCCACATTGTTCGGCACCGGCAGCTGACATCCATCGCAATGACAAGGCCTATGGGAAAGGCCGAGTTTGTCCAGTTTATTGAAATAGTAGGGGGTGGGACGGGGGACAATCGTGTCCTGAAGCATCTTGAAATCGTCTTCGAGCGGGAATTGAGCGAGTGTATGCCTATTCCATTGACAATACTCGGGTTTGTGTTTGTCGCGCTGCAAAAGGTCGGCATTCATGCACCGCGGTTTAACGCCTTGGTATGTGTCAATACAATAAATTAATCAGCAGAGAGAACTCACAAGAACTAGGAGGTAACACAGATCCTAACATTTTCTCCTCCTTTCTTTCCATCACTCGTTGAGCTAAGCTTTAACAATTCCTCGATCATCCAACCTTTCTGGCACATCAGCGAAGAAGGTGCCTTGGCAGCCCAAGAAGAGCACCTTCAGGCAGCGTCGAAGCTTCGTGAGTCCTTCATGCTGGTGTCATTTGGAACCATTGAATGGAAACGGAAGAGTGGAGGGGAAAGCTGGAAAATGACATGATTAGACAATGGTACCGATGAGGCAATTGAACCACCAATGGATCTTATGATATTCCCGCATTTTGGGTGCATCCACTATGATAGGCCCAAGAAGTTGACAATGAAGGAGATTTGCGATCATTTTGGGGATTATCTTTCTTAGAAAAATAGGTATTGACACGTAGATTGAAGTTGTATCCTGAGATAGCTAATGAAATATTACCCCCCTGGCGCGGGGTTTGTTCCGTGAGGTGCTTGCAGTGCTGGATGCACAGGTAGGGCAGCTACACTGTATTGTATGGTACTGTTGAATGGGTACATACAGTGTACTGTATGATACTAGCCCAGTGGGCCCATTGGGCTCCTCCCGCAATGTATTACCGTATTGGGCAAGTGCCACTGGCGGGCAGGGGTAGGTAGTGGGAGGATATTGGGCAGGGTAGGGGGGCTTGGGTGGGTGCTTGGGTGGGGTAATAGGGTGGTGGGTGTGCAGGATGCACTCGGGTGGGATATCGGGTAGGGTATTGGGATGGGATCTGCAGGGTACACTCAGGTGGGCACTGGAATGGGATCCAGCAGGTATTGGGTGGGCACTGGAATGGGAATGGGTGGGCATTGGAATGGGAATGGGTGGGTATTGGAATGGGAATGGGTGGGTATTGGAATGGGATCTGGGTGGGCATTGGAATGGGATCTGGGTGGGTATTGAAATGGGATCTGGGTGGGCACTGGAATGGGATTGGGTGGGCACTGGAACGGGATCTGGGTGGGTATTGGAATGGGATCTGGGTGGGCACTGGAATGGGATCCAGCGGATATTGGGTGGGCACTGGAATGGGATTGGGTGGGTATTGTAATGGGATCTGGGTGGGCATTGGAATGGGATCCAGCGGGTATTGGGTGGGCACTGGAATGGGATCCGGCGGATATTGGGTGGGCATTGGAATGGGATTTGGAGGGTGCACTCAGAAGGGTACTGGGTGGGCACTGGGTTGGTAGTGGATCTTAGCAGGTGGGTAAAGTAGATTAATTAAGCAGGTATGTAGGGTGTGTAGATTCATTGGGTATGTAGGGTATGTATATTCAATGGGTTTGTAGACCAGCACCCACACTCCTGCACTGCCACACTGCCGCACTTCCGCACCTCCGCAATTATCAACGTGCGGGTCTTCCGCACAAGACAAGCCCAAAAATGAGGGGATTGGTTGAGAATTGACTGAGTTACAAGTCAATTCACGCAGAAACACAATTGAACGTAGATCTGCAATTCTTTATTATTTAAGATAATTTTGGAGTTGTTTAAAAGCCCAATTTCTCAACCTGTGCATGTCCTCAATACTATGCAAGTCCCGCAACCTGTGCAGGTCCCACAACCTGTGCAAGTCCCGCAACTCATGCAGGTCCCTCAATCTATACAAGTCCCACAGCCTGTGCAGGTTCCTCAACCTCCTCAACTTGTGCAGGTCCCTCAACCTATGCAAGTCCCGCAACCTGTGCGGATACTTCAACTCCCTCAACCTAGGTAAGTCCCGCAACCTGTGCATGTCCCTCAACCAATGCAAGTCCCACAACTTGTGCAGGTTCCCTTCTCTCAATATGTGTGGGTCCTTCAACCTATGCAAGTCCCGCAACCCATGTGGGTCCCTCAATTTATACAAGTCCCACAGCCTGTGCAGGTTCATTAACCCCCTCAACTTGTGCAGGTCCCTCAACCTGTGTGGATCCTTCAACTACATCAATTTATGCAAGTCCCGCAAACTGTGCATGTCCCTCAACCCCCTCAACTTGTGCATGTCCCTCAATCTGTTCAAGTCCCACAACCAGTGCAGGTGTCTTAACCCCCTCAATCTGACCAGTGCCCCCCGCTAACTTACAACTTGTGCAGGTCCCACTGGCCCTTCAGTCTTTCTATCTAACACTTACCTGCTGCATGGATAAGTAAAAAGTGGGTAACCTTTGCCTGTACATCTGGTAGGTTGGCATGCATCTGATATATCAGTTCATGCATTTGCTTATAGGTTTCTGCCTCCATATTATTAAGTGCTGTAGGCAGATAGATATAGCAATCAGAGAGGAGGTTTGTATTTTATTTGGGTTATGTGTAACAGTTAGCAAAGGTGTATATGTAGTTAATAGCTAAGTTGGAGAATATCTCTCTCATCTTATTTCATACTGTATATTGCCACATCAAACAAACAATGAAAGTGCAGTACAAACTATTATCATCCAAAGATTTATAAAGCTCATCTCAAATCTCTCATACATCTCAAAGACAACATGTACATTAAGATGGTAAGGAGCTATAATCTTGTTATCACCCATGACACTTGAAACAAAAGTAAAAGAAAAGAGAGTTATCTCCTTGCCATGTAAGCCCTCTTGTCACAATATCTGTTAATTAACCTTCCTTCTATATCTTTTCTGTTCTGTTCTGTTGCTTGCTTTTCTTTTCTTTTCTTCCCTTTCCTTCAATACATAGATTTAATACACAGTGAGCACTAATATCTGTATATCATACATATGGCCTAATATATACTGGTTATATATATTTATTAACCTGTATGTTGAAGATTACAGACTCAGGCCTCAAATAAATGGTAATGGGTGGCACCTTTATCATAGAAATAGAGGTTAATATATAGAGCAAATC